>JBAHVQ010186656.1:0-15349 GCA_036872915.1 Nanipora kamurai | reverse complement strand
ACGTTGGGTCGTGAACTGTAATTTCTTTAAATTACGTTCATAATATTTACAAACCAGAGTAGCGTTTGGTATGTCGGTAACCAAGACATGTTCATTTTATTAATTTGGTTATTTATATATAAGCATTTTGTCAAATTGGTTTTCAACAGATAACCATTTTGTTAAATTGTTTTTTTACAAATAACCATTTTGTTGAATTGATTATTTATTAAGTAACATTTTGTTAAACTGGCATTATTGAATAAACAACCATTTTGTTAAAATGGTAATTTATTTATCAGAAAACCCAATTGATTTCCTATGCCAGGGTTCCCACCCTTCGACAAATAAGAAATTCAAGGAATTTTCCGGGACCTTCAAGTATTCTGACCTGAAAAAAACTTTGGAAGTTGCTCTTTTTTGCTTTTTGGTCAATAAAATACGTGTCTCTTTACATATGGAGTAAACACTTGGTTTAAAAAAAAATTCCCTGTCCTCGAAAGTTCTAGACTACCTCCAGCAAGCAACACACTTTATTCTAAACCAGTAATCTTAGCATGGTTAAATTGTCGGCACAGCTGGAAGAAAATTCCAGGACTTTCAAGGACCTCTATTGATTTTCAAGAACTTTCCAGGATTTTCTAGGACCACGAGAACCCTGTTGTATATAAATTACAATTCTGAATAATGGTTATTTGTAAATAACCAAGAAAAATTGGTCATTTACATATAATTTTGCTGAATAATAAAAAGACACTTGGCGTCTCATATACACGTACACACAGATTCTGTAATTTAAGCATAAATGTCTACATCGTAGTTTTAAAAAACCGGATACTAACATATTTATTTTTAGTACTGATGGCCATTGCCTCTCAAGATTAAGCCTTGCCACCCGGAAAGGTCTATGGGACTTATCCTGTGTTGTAACGAATCGAGTAGACTCGAGTCGTAATGTTCGGTGACTCGACTCAACAGAAGTCCTACGTAAAGAATGAAGCGACCTAACTTAAATCGGTAATCTCAAATGACCGGACTAGAAGCGCTTACTATTTGAAAGGTCAGACCGTTATTCTTTTCTAAGAGTTAATGGAAAGACTGGAACCATAAGTTTCCATGGCCAGACATCTGCTCTGTTTTGAGCTGCTCAGCTATCTCTTCGATAATGACAGACCTAAAAGATTTTGCTTTTTCGATAATTTCGAGGAAGACGTGTCTCTTTTCCATTCAAAATAGCCGCTAAATGTCGTAGCTGAGCTTATCTTCTTAAGCAGAAGAAAGTTAGTATGAGACGAAAGACTTTTTGAATTTTTAATGCAATGTTATCGACTCGATGAATTCGGAAATCTCTTTCATGCGAAAAGGTATAGTTTTGAATATACATATAATGTTGAAACAGTAAACCCTTCCTCTTGAAAATGCGTCCTGACAACTTGTTATTAACCCGATGAAGCAGATCTTAGTTGCATTATAGAGGTTAGCAACTCCAGAATGCCATTGAAGTGTTGTTGATGGGTTTAACATTACAATGAGCAGCGTCACTGATTTACACCGGTGAAACATTTTAATACTCTATTTCTGCATTTAAATCGTGCTACTCATTACTTTGCACCTTCGGCATTTTTCGCCATCTTGGTTTTCTTACTAAGCAGGAAATTGGACCATATTGACTTCCTCCTCATTAGACCATTCCGGTCAGATCGGTCCCGATCCCCAGAAGTATCTTGTTTGATTTATAAATATGGCCGGTCTGACATTGTAAATGGAAAGCGCCGTGGACTGGACCCAATAAGGGTCTGCCGTAAGCGATTTGACTCGACTGGACGTTTACTTTGTTCCCAGAATAGACTCATTTAATCGCTTATTATGTATGCTTATTTGTAAATGGGAAGAGCCTAAGGACTGGAGTCGAAGAGGGTCTGCCGTAAGCGATTTGACTCGACTGAACGTTTACCTTGTTCCCAGAATCGACTCATTTAACCGCTTATGCAAATGCCTCGGAATCGTGATATTTGGCGTTTTTTCATGAAATTAATAACACATTGATATGCATTTGCATACCATTAAATTTCAAACAAACACTCAACCAGAGCAACGCCACATGGCCTGAAATTCGGCAACAAAACAGCGTTGCTAAATCGGTGTGTTGATCTTTTGGCACGAGCCAGCTGCAGAGGCACGAGGTAGGCTGGAGTTTGAAAGATAATTTTTGGATGGAATTTTCGTTTTAGGATGCATTCGTAGACCGAATACACCAACGAAGAATTTGTGAAAGTGAATTGTGATATTTACCATTTCACTTCTTTTCCTCAAAAATGCAAATGACCAACATCAATAAAAACCTTAATGAACGAGCGGGAAATCCTTACCAGAAAATTATGCTGCCTGCGGTCTTTCGGTACAGATCTTAATGTTTGTTAAATTAGTATTAGATTGACTGGCATGTTTTGTCCCTTATCTGATTATTACTGCATTCCATAGAGTAATCGAATGAAGTGGGATAGCAATAAAGGTAACGCAGTAAAATAACATTGCTTATTCCAAAGTTGTGAGACACGACATCACTCGAGCTGGACCATCGAGTCGATTCGATCAGACTCTACACTGGGCGCAACCATTCAAGACAGAGTTGTAATATTGTAGTACAGACCCTTTTCATAAAGATGGCGGCCTGCACTTAAATAAGGCTCGAAACGGTCAAAACGAACTAAGGAAAACCCTTACATGGTCGCCGGTGAGAAAATATCTGCTTTGGACACAAAAACTTTTGCAAAATATGTTCAAAAACAGAGGCAAATAAAACTTCCTGCTGGTGGCAGTGTCAGAGCTTTCCTTGAATTTGTTTTGACTCTCGAGCCTTGTTTCCGTGGAAGCTATCATCTTTATGAAAAAGGTCTATACCATAGGTGCCAGTCTAAAGAATTTTAGCCACTTCAACGCAAAATTTTTTATTTGTAAGTGTGGCGTGACGCTAGTAGTTACAGCCAACGTAGCAGCGATAGGTACGGCAGGTTCAGCCAATCACTGTAGCACTCTTTGTTGCTAATTGCGATAACTGGAGGTTCTTTGCCATATATGCAAGAAATTCAGATAGTTGATGATTTCTTAGTATTGAATGATTAAGACCAAATTCGTGACCTTACGTCCAGATACTCAGTATCTGATACTGTATAGAGGACACAACACCTTGTATCAGGTATCTCTCTTTTTTGAAAAATGTCTTCAAAAAATCATAACAATTTTCCGTGGGCAAGCCTTCAGATCCAATTAATGATTTCACGGCCCTTGGCACTCGAATATAACTTAGTTTCTGCCGCAACGTAGTTCAATAGCCGCAGCCATCGTGTGAAGCAAATTCGCACCACTGAAAGGCATATCACACCAAGTAGTATCCCTTCATACTCGTGAAGACATCGAATTTATCATCGAATCAAAAGCATCTAATGATACTGCCCTCTCCAATATTCTCTCAAACAGAGACGCAAAAACAAGCAGACAAAAACTGAGGGTGATGCGACTAAAAACTAGTGAAAGTTGCAAAGCAAATTGAAATGAAAAATGACTGAAAAAGAAAATGGCTGATAAATTCGTAGTCCGCTGATAGAATCTGAAGCGTTGGCATGAACGTAGCATTATGTATATTAACATTAAGAAATAATCAACAAAAGCAGGTGTAGTATGTAAGCTAAACGCACAGACAAACCTGCAAGTTTACAGCCAGATCATTCAACTGAAGGCAAAATTGTCTAGTAAGAACATGGAAAGAAGAAAATAAAATGGTGAAAAGAATAACAAGAATACGATTGCTACTTCTGAATATATATTCAAAGAGTATTGTCAAGAACACGGACAGCAACCAGCAGTTAGTCTTGACAAAGGGGAATACGAGTCAACATCTTGAAAGCACCCAAACGGTTAATCAGCACTTGATAATATGAACAATTTTGCTTTTCGAACAGACTTTTACTTTCACCAAAAATAGTACTTTCACGTTTTGATTAGCACAGTGAAACGCCACAGCAAAAAAATGACCTTTCGAGCGAAGGTCCTCCCTCGGAGTGAAACGTGGACGAAGGGTCTTCGCTTGAAACTGTTTCTACACCTAAGGGGAAAAGTTTTTCTACACGTAAGTGGAAAGGTTATTCTACACCTAAGTTCCAGCAGTTTCCCAACCCTTTTGGTTTTCTACAGGTCGTTTAAACATACAATTACAGGCTAAACCTGTATGACTTTGCCGGTCAATCAACACGCCTGGCTCAAGTTATACAGCTTATAGGTGGCGTAACGAAAGCACATGCGTGATACCGCTCTGTTTATTACTACAATCCCTGCTGGTGAAAGTTGATCATCCAAGTTTGAGTAGTCTTGCACGATGAGGACTATTTGTAGTATTGAATGAGGGCCTCATATGCGGTGATCATCAGAGTTAAGTGAAATTTTTATTTTATTATCATAAAATGCTAACAAACCATAGCATCGTGGACTCACAACATAACAATCTCAGCAGTTAACTAGAAGTGCAGATAACGAGATTTGTCTCAAGGCTTTTGTTCAATCATAGCCAAGGCTATGGATAAATGAATATAATTTCAGCAATACATAAGTTATGTTGACATGTTAGATATCCTGCAGAGGTGAAATTTTGTGTATGAAACAGTTGTCACTAGCTGTTTACAAAACAAGCAAATTCATATGTCAGGCACGAATGTGGCATGCGTTCAGACGGCCGCTGTAAATATTGATGTTCACAAGAACCAGTGATGATTACTGGTATCTCAGTTTCGAAATGTGCACTAAATGTTTGTTTGACAAAAAAAAAATAGAATCAGACCCCGCGACAAAAAATATTCGGGATATTACGATGACAAGTTTGAAATTTTTCCACGGTTGCAGTACTTCGACTTTACTTTAAATTCATTGTCAACCCAATTACTTTTTAATAACAACTGTTGACATTAAAAAGCTAGTATAGCGATGATATACCTAAACATCTGGAAACTTTGAAACTTTTTTTGGCAGCTGAGTAACATGTGAGTGCGAGTGCAATGCAGATGAGCAAAACAGTGTTTGGACGACCAACGAACGCTCGTCAAGCTGGTTTCGTTCGTTGGTCGTCTGATATATTCCAAGCTCCCACATGAACCGACTTAGTATTCAGCAATCGATATAAAACAATATTTGTAGCAAACTACGTTCAGCAATTCAATGCACATGAGCAAACCAATTTCTTGCAGGCAGTTACTTGCCTGAGAAACAGCGATCTTTAAAACAGTCAAAAGGTGACCACAAGTCAAAGAAAAGGAAGAACGATACTGTAAATCGAATGATAATTTTCTATCTTTTCCATTGAAAACATTCAAAATTCACGAAGATGATACGCGGCCCGTGATTTGAAGAATTACAGTAAGTAAACAACGGCAAAACGGGGTAGGGTATGTCAAAGTGACATGGTCGTTAACGGCTTGCAGACATTATCCAAAGCATAGGCGTAGGAACTTCTCCAATGCCCTAGCAATACCATAGTAAGGAGTTTAAGCAAACGCTACGGCAATGAATTCATACAATAGAATTTTTCGTTCAAAACAAAAGGAATGAATAACTTGTAGTCCCAAGTGTATTTTCTACGCCGTCGTAGTTCTACACAGTGCGTCATTCCGAGGATTTCCATGGTTTCACGACTACGCCAGCATGAAGTACGCAGAGCGTTTGCGGTCGTTTAAATGTTAACAAACTGAACAGAGAGGCTTAGAAGAGTTGCATAGTTCCAAAAAACTACATTCACAGTTCATTAAAAAATTAAGTGATATGTTGTTCTATTGAAATGTTTTAAAATTAATCAACTTTATCAAATGCCGTCGCCGTACTAGCTTGCTTAACCCCCCAGTGTCAGGCCAAGAAGGGAAAAACGCCTTGGACCGGGCGTAAAGAACACTAACCAATTGACAACTCCAGAAATTTCAGGGAGACTGGGTCCAGGCTTGACCCAGTGAGCTCTACATATGGAGAGAGAACTTCCGGTCCTCTGGTGAAGCTAAACCTGGAGGACATAGAGGTGATTTTTACACGTCAATTTTAGCTCCCTACACGGTTTTGCATGTCAGCGACTTTCCATTGTTTGCTCATTACCTCTAGTTGACACAGCAAAAATTTACTTAAAAGACAGAAATAAATATTTCAATTTCAAATATTTTTCAAAAAATATCAAAGCGAGTTACAGAGTATAATTTTCATTAAAATAAATGGCAAAACTAGCAACAAATCTCGTAAAAGAGTCTCGAAAAATCACTGGAGGAAACTGTACGATCTCTTTTTACCAGTTGTTTCCCATTTTCAGACAGCTTAGCACGCTTGTAGGCCATACAGCATCTCTGAATCTTTCTAAATACTCGGTCATAAAAAATTCTTCTGGTATCATTTCTTTTGAAGTAATTTTCGGTAGTTTTAAACGTTTCGAAGCCGAACTAAACAGTAAAAATCGTGTAAAGACAGGGAATGACATGCAAGATCACGCAGGGGCTTTAGACTGACATGGAAACAGTAAACTCTATATATGGAGAGAGAACTTCCCGCCCTCAGATGAAGCCAAACATGGCGGACATGGAGGTGAGTTTTGTACGTCAGTTCTAGACCCCTACGCGGTCTTCCACGTCACCATCATTTCTTGTGAACTAATTTTCCGTAGTTGTAAATGTTTCGAAGTTCAACCAAACAGTAAAAGTCGTGCAAAGGACTGAAACTGATGTGCAAGACCGCGCAGGGGCCTGAAACTGACGTAAATAATTGGACTCAATGTCGGCCATGTTTAGCTTCACTTTTTCCCAGGCCGATGGCCTGGTAAGCATTCTGGGATATACAGTGCATTCTTCCACACTTACCCATAGATGCCGGCTTGCTCCTGGTATATCATCTTGTAGGAAAACTTTTATCTAGGTTGTGTAGTATTTCGAACTGGAGTTTGCATGCTAAATTTCCTACGTCCACCCAAATGAACTCACAAACCCTTGTGAAGCAGCATTCAGCTCAAGGCTACGCGAAGTTTCTGGAGTGGTCAATAACAAGAACGCTATAAATTTGTGAATTGCTTATAGAGCCAGACAGAATTGTCTTTGTGGGATTTTTGATATACATTAGGTTAACCGGGATGGACTTTATAAATGCATTAAAAATTGTGAAAATCGATGGCTTCTTTTTGAGCACAAAATCTGTGTGAAATACATTTAAGCTAAAAAATTTGTCCATATAGTCATGTAAATCTTTACCTTTGCCAAAAAGTAGGAGGTGGGGCAACTGCATACGTTTTCCTCCCTCCCCCTCTTGCCCCTCCCCTGCTTCCTACACCTGTCCAAGAAATAGCCAAAAACTTTTTAAAAGTACAGTATAGTCACGATGAAATAACAAAAATTTTCCATAGTAAGTCCGGGACACGGAAGTCTTCTGAACTAAATACTATCTGTAACTGCCAGCAACAATACATTAATAAGTTTTCCAAAGCTTTGACCAATGATTACCTGGATGGAATAAATGAATGGTTAACGGTTGGTATTGAAGAATCTTTATCGCACATAACAGGTGAAAGTTTCTCCAAAAGGCTGGTGAATCTTGATGTGAACAAAGCACCTTGACCCTCAGATCCACCCAAACTCAATTTAGTGGCCTTCCTGGAGTATGTGGTACAGGATTCTGTTCTGGTTCACCCTAACCACAAATGGTATGCATGCAGTGTACTGTAGTCCGATTCAAGGCACTAGAGCAGTGGTTTGTGATACTTGTTTTTTATTTTAGTACCGTAAAGGCATCGATTTAGTCTACCACAAAAAGTTCTAGGAAAATTCTGCCAAGATTGGTGTATGTCCTGCATTAATTGGCTGGTTGGCATTGCACAGCATGATCAAGGCAGATCACAAGTGATTACAACAAATGATCAGGTTGAATGAAAATCAATGGAGATATCCTTTAGAAAACGAAAACTTGGTCCAGTAGCTTTTATTATTAATTAAAGTAAATCAACTTGTTTCATTGATGTTGCAAAATATCTGAATGAAGATGACAGCAATGCTTCAAAAAATGATAAATTAATAGAAACTAATATTTACCAATGAAACAACATTAATTTATTCAACATCACAGAGATGTTGGAGAAAAAACACATTTCAATTTTGGCCACTTTGGGCAGTGTAATTGAAAACACCCAAAAATGATGATAAAGTTATTTTTATTATTAATACTTATTTCTAAAAATGCAAGAATGTCTGAATTAATGTTATATGTCCAGAACCAGCCGACAACTTAAAGAAATAAAGGAAAAAACAAACTCCAAACAATAGTGTCATCTTGACAACTCAAGATATGAGCTAAAATCAAGAGAATTACAATGAAATTGTGATATTTCATCTTTATTTCAAAACATCATCAGAAAGACTGGTCTGTCTGACTTGTAATTCTCATGATTTTAGCTCATATCTTGAGTTATCAAGATGACACTATTGTTCAGAGTTTGTTTCTTCCTTTATTATAAGGCTTTGCACAATTTTATGGGATCATATGGGCACCTAATGATGTGATGGACAATGTTATTAAAAGTTTCCAGGTCACCCTCTTGGGATCTCAACCATGGACAAAACCACCAGTATTATATACCCAGGATATGAGCTGAGGCATAGGAAAATTTAGTACATGTACCCATTTATACTGTACATGCATTATTCACAGTCATATCCTCCAAACAATCTAAAACTATGCTACAGATACTGTACTGTGCTGTATAACTACTTTATTGTGTGATAACCATTCCAGTACCTTAGATGCTCATACTTCCAGACACCCTCATCCTGTCCTTCTGGTGGGTCCAAAATGAAAGCAATGTCTTCATAATCAGCTCTGATCAATTGCTGTATGTACTAACAACATTAACATAAATCACAACATGATTAAGGTGTTTAATCAAAATAGTATGTTTAAAAAACAAATGTCATGTTTTGAACATAAACTGATGAATTTTAGCCACAAGGAAACCAGGAAGTAATGATTGTATGACAGTTGCATGGAAATTTCCATTTCAATCCCATCCACAACATCTACAACTGTAAATCCACATTATTTAGAAGAAGCTATAACCAGTGTTGTTTTACTTCTTCATGTTTTGCTGGCTTACTGAATTAACCCATAAAGGAGCAAGGGCCCACTTTACAATTCTATTCTGGTTAACAAAAGATGTTATTTTTCATTGGAAAACACCCTCTCTGTTAATAGGTTATTAATTAACTGGTTAAACTAAAAAAGATAAAACCTTTCATGCTTGAAATTATGTTTGTAATAAGCAACTATATCAATTCTTAAATTTTCTTAATATGAAAATTTTTTATACAAAATTTTCTCCAAACAAAGAAGGGCCAATGTCCTTTGCTCAACCAGTTCCTGGTTATTGATTTTCCTATATCACAGTCTATAAAATAAGGTGTGTTGCATGGGAGCTCTGATTGGTTAATACCTATGTCAATTAGAGCATCCAAACATAGAAAATGTCCCACCAATAGTTTATTGAAGTTTGTGTTTCATGATAAGTCTTTTTATTTCATAAAAGAAATGCTTAATGGTTTTGGGCCTATATGGGTCTATATTTGGGATTAGCCTTTATAGACCTTGTTTTCAACACCATATATTATGTTCATTCAATATAGCTATACAGCTTGTTACCATCTAAATTGTCTTTTGAGTTATCAACAAGCAATGTTCTCATTTGCACTTTGAAGTATTTCAGATGCAAACTTCCCTCCAAGAATATGCCCCTTCAAAAATAAGCCCTCCCAAAAAATCTTTTGAAATAATATAATCCCAGGGCTTATATTTTACAGCACTATTCTTGCTGTTATGGCTCAAGGTCATACTTTTCTTCAACTTAAAACATGTTATACAGTAAGTAATCATAATAAAAATATTGTAACATTTATATGTAAACTATCTTCAATCTTATGAATCCAGTGTGGACTGTTTGTAAAATCCATGGTGGAGATCCAATTTTGGCAGTCATTTTGCACAAGCACAACATGAAATTCATGCAGGTAATCATGGGCATGTTTAGATTGCAGGCTAATAGTTTCGAGGCCATTTTGTGGATATCTTTTGAGCATTGGATTATTTACATATGTACCTTCATATGATAGAATCACTGAATATCATGATATGTATGACATTTCTGACATTTCTTGCAAAATTTCATGCCTGCCCTAAAATAGAACTATGACTGCACAAGCAAGAGCATAGTTTTCCAAAATTGCAGGTGTGTTGGTAATTTTGGTTTGAAACTGGGCAACAGAGATCTCCATTGTGTGATACAAACTTTTTGGACTGGTTTGAACAATTACAGGACGTCCACTAGCTGTTCCAACCCCAGAATCTCAAAATAAATACAGTAATTTGACATGAAAAATACCCCCATTCAGAAATTCCTGCACACTGTATACTCCACTGCTGAATGGCTATCCAGACAGAGAGATGGAGTGGAAGAGGAAGGCTGGAACTTAAAAATTTTTGAGGTTTTCATTTGACCCATTAACAGTAAAGTTTGACATTCATTTTCATTGACACAATATTCCTTTTATCAGGTTAACACACGATAACTTATGGATCTTTTGGCTTTTTTCAAGTCATTATGCAGTATTTAAATACTGTATATTAAACAGCAGGAAACCACGGCATATGAAATCTACCTGTTGAACGGCCAATGTACTGTCCATTTCTTCAAATGGCTCATCAGGCCAGCTGTACATCGCCTAAAAAAAATTAGTCATCAAACATATGCCTACGCCAGCTGAAATTATAAAATATATCATGTTATATTTAATAGATAATTTTACAGCATGTCGGTTGTCGACAGGTTGAAAAAAAGAAATGATGTGTTTTCTACCGAAGAAATTATTTTTTTAGACACGTAGATATAAGCTGTATTTTTGAAAAACTGCTTAGAGATCAACTTTAATCCAAAGTACCTCGGCTTTTGTTCCTGGTCTGTTTCGTCGAATAATTGGAGCACTCAGATGTGCAGCCGCCATCTTGTGTCACCTTGAAGTTTGGAGATGATGTGGCGAGGGAGGGGAGAGACCGCAGATAAAAAAAAAAATGTGATAAAGAAGTTGATAATCTTGGGAGTTACAATTGATTTGTACTTAGTAAATATGTTTAAATTGCGTGCAAAATTAGTCGTATTTGCTGCATTGCAGTCGAAAAATCCTCTGTTATTCAGGAAAGCTTTTCTATCCACCATCAATTATATTGGTACAGTATGATCTTAACAGTAATGGTAATTTTTTTAGATTAAAATACTTATTTTGGCAAGGAACTATGTTATGATTATATTATACATAGCTGAGATAATTTTAGGGGTAGATCGCAATTTTGCATTATACACATACTGCATAGAGTACTCTCAGTAGTCTTTTGAGTTTGTTGGTGTGGATATTCATAATTTGTTTAATTGAGGCAGAAAGGAGTGTGAATTTGAGTTCAACTTATTGCAAATATGGTACCAGGCACTACAACACAGGTAAAAATCTCACAGCTTGTAGCAAGATTTTATTACCAAAATACCTCGTATGGGAACAAGTTCATGCAGGGATATTACAGCATCAAGCTGCAACAAGTCATTTTAAACCTTGTAGCAGCTTGATGTATTGTCAAAGAGCCATACTGCACCAGCAACATCTAAAATGTCAGAGCAACTTGATGCAAGACTCAGCCAACCCACTCTGGACTTGTCAGTATGCTGGACATGTGGAAGGAAAGGCTGTTGCTTAAACAAGTCTGCAGCCTTTTTTGTAATAATTTACATGTGCATTTTTATGTGTGTAGGAGCAACATGAATGGACCATGAGAAATCAATTAAATTAGAATCAGGGTGTTGGAACTCTTAAGGAAAATGCAGGAGCCAAAGGACAATCAAAAATCTAGACAACAGAAGCTTAACCCTTAAATGCCCATATTCATTTTCTTGTGTTCTTTGTTCTCTTTTTGTTCTCGCCTTATTTTCTCATTGCCCCTTATGTGTTACAGCTGTCTTGGAAACAGAACACGAGGGTTAAATAGTTAATGACCCCCAAAAATGTTTATTTTCTGTAAATATCTGCTTCTGTTACCAACTGTATAACAGTTATTATAATTTTATTATTTATAGATTTTTTGCAGTTACAACAATGATAAATGTAATTCTTATCTTAAAACTCTACTGTTATCAGACAAATAACCATGGCAAATGAACTACATGCCATAACTGTTGGGGTTTCCTGGAAAGTTGGAAAGAAACCTGGCCCAGGGAGGGTGGCCCAGATTTTTTTAGACACCATCAAATGATGCACTTTCACAATTGCAGGAGTACGAGGGGTCATATTTAAGTGCTTGAGAGGCACCTTAAACTTGTTATTAAATGTAAGCCTCTATTCAATTTACTAAGGTTACCATCATTATATTTCAGACCAGTTAGTTTTGGAGGGGAAAATTTCCTGGTTGATTTTTAATGAAAATTAAGGAGAAATATGTATCCTCCTTGTATCCACTTTGAAGAAAGCAATACTTAAAAATACACTGGAACATGGTGACTCTTTTAAAGCCATTGTATAAAAGGCTGACAAATCAAATTTTCATCTCAGCAACATCTCAATTATTATTGTTATTGGTATTCTCATTTAATTAGATATATTCTTGTCACATGGGTACTATGTCCACAAAAACCTCGCCAAGTTTTGATTTTGTATTATGTTTTATTTCGACGAAAACCCTGTAACAAGTGACATTTCAAGTGTTAATCTTTTTTTGCTGGTCAAGAACCCTTTAATCGTTTCTGTTTGAGAAAAACTGCTTACACAGCACTCTTTGTAGATTACAAGATTAGGTAAACAACAACATCTGAAGACAAAAACTCAGTAAAAAATATTCCTGGAAAAATTAACTGTACCTTTTGCCCTACAATAAAGAAAAAACGATGTTCGTTTGAGAGATTTGCATCTTTAACAGTGCTTTTCGAACTTCAATAAAGTCAATCGAATTTCAATATAACTAAATAGAAATTTATTTACAAGTAATTAAATATTCCGCTAAATTGAAGTTCAATAACGTCAATGTAAAAAACATTAACATTTATGAAACTTCATTAGCGTCAATCAAAATTCAATAAGAAAATTTGAAAATCAACAAAATAAAATAAAAAGTCAATTAGCGATAACGTGTGGGTATATATTGTTCATGCAATGACATAAGATAGCACTTAAAACTCTGTTTTCACATGTGTGCGGCTAGAGTGAACGTTAAAATGACTGAACCAAGAAAGAGAGAGAGAATATCGTAGGAAGATAAGGTAAGGTTCATAAGGGCTCTTAACCCTCCCTTCTCCTATCTATCCTAGTGTCATTTGAACGATTGAACCCTAAACTATCCGCCATTCTAAGATATAGTCTTGTTCTGGCTCATCATTTCCTCCGAAATTCTCTGTCTTCTTTTTTCAGTCGTCGTAACGTTAAATTACGCTAGCCCCATATATCTGAGAATGACGTTTCAAGTGTTATCTTGTGCTACCATTTCCGGTAGACGTTGGTAGTCTTGGTCCTTGTTATTACCAGTTTTCTTCACACAACATATATCAATATATACTCGTTATCGCTCAATGATTTTTTATTTTGTGTTATTGATTTCCTCATTTTCCTGAATTTTGATCGACGCTAATGAAATTTCATAAATGTTAATGTTGTTTACAATGACATTAGTGAACTTCAATTTAACGGAATATTTAATTAGTTGTTGTAAATGAATTTCCTTTTACCGCTATTGAAATTTGATTGACGTTATTGAAGTTTGAAAAGCTCTACTGAAGATGACAATCGCCCTAACTAACACCGCTTTTGCGTTAATGAAGGGCAAAATGTGTATAAACATTAGAGATGTTTAATTTTTGGAAAAAACCCTTCCAAATTTATGATGTTGAATCGCTCAAATGAACATCGCTTTTGCTGCGATGAAGGGCAAATGGTGTAATTGCCACATAGTAAATTCCTGATTAATTAATCTGGATTGCTCAGTCAGTATGGAAATCTATTTGATTTCGGTTTCTAGCGCATGAACCTCGCTCCTTACTTAGTCGGTCTGTACGAAAACCTCAGGCAAATATATTTCCCGTGCGGACCTCGTTCTCGGTTAATAAGTCTTTAATATTGTAGAACAATGATAAAAGATTAAAATTCTTTTCTCATAAGCAGTATTATACTAAGTATAAAAAACCAAAAGGTGGAAAATCTACCGAAACTAAACAAAACATAAGGTCCTAACGAATTTATGTTGAAAAATTCTGACGTTTTGAGCAAAGGCCCTTCTTCGGAGAGTGAAACGTCTTCTTCCACATTTCACTATCTGAAGAAGGACCTTTGCTCGAAGCCTCAGAATTTTTCTACATCAATTCGGCAGTTTACTAGCCTTTTAACTTTCTACGCCGTTTCATATACTGCCTAAACAGCGTCCTGTATTTTTACGTCATTCTCAGAAGAGTCTAACGTTTTAAACGCCAGTGCCTTATCAGAGGATGAAATGTAAAAGACATTCGCTGAAAACGTTAGATTTTTCTAGTTTCAATTTCAGCAGCTTTTTAACCTTTCGTTTCTTCTTCCTTAATTAAAATCACATAATATTATAGTTCACTAATAAAGTTTAAATCTTTCAATTTCCTAAATTTACGGAGATTATTAAAAAAAATCCTTCTGTTTTATTCCCTCAGGTGAAACACAATCTGATATGACCGGTCATGAAAAGGGACAGCAACTTTCAGGGGTTCGGATTTTAGACATGACTAGGTAAGTAAAATCTATTTTCCATCATTTTGAAGCTCCAAGAATACAACTAGAAATTTCGTAGGGGAGTGGATGGGGGGTAATAGGAAGGACAGAGAGGCGGATCTATGATGCTGAAAGAGAGATGCACAAGCACATATGAATGACATAAAATACGTTGTCTGTAGGGTCTTTCTGCAAAGGATGGTTTTCCACATTTTGTATAACATATTGTCTATATTTCTACACTTATCAAAGTAGCTAAATATGTTGGTATTGGGAAACGGTAATGTCATCCACTGCACATCACGTCAATATTTACTTGGTCATTGATGTTGCCCAAGGAAGTTAGAGAAATTATGAAAGATGATTCACTGAGGTAATACATGTAAATAATAATGACGCTTTCCCATGTTGTTTTTTATAATTTAATGGACAATTTGCATTATAGCAATGCATCATGGGAAAAGTGGTAGGCATGCACTTGCAAGCGAAATGACCGTCGATGAGCGAGCATTTTGTATGTGAGAGAAATTGCTTATTTTTAGCACTTCTTGGTCTGAGTATGA
>JBAHVQ010186645.1:0-15349 GCA_036872915.1 Nanipora kamurai | reverse complement strand
TGCCGGGCCAAGTAGAGTTTTCTCTACTTGTCCGGTATGGTTCGTCTCTCGGAGTAGCATTAACATCATTATTCTTCGGAATATGTTTTATTTTACACTTACTGGATATATTGTTTCCGGTTTTCACTTTAAATATACGCGGTAGATTAGAAAGAGACAGGCTGCCTCAAATTTGCTGACAAAAAGTTTGATACACCAGAGATGAGTCATTCCAACGGTTGAATGAAATCTTTAAAAAGAAATCGAAAAATCTTTCTGATTCCCTTATATTGACTACCACCGTTATAGACAACTTTATTTATAAGAATGAAATTATCTAGATGGTCACTTGCACAAGTGACAATTTGTAATAATCTTTCTGTATTATGCAATGTATGTAAATTTTCTGGGTTTTTTGAGCATAATAAATATCTTGATCATAAAATATCATACAGGGCTAAACCATTAGTCCAAGGTAAAATCGCAGCTCTAAATGCGTGAAAATCGTCCAAATTTTCCAGATTTATTTAAGAAGTTTCGATTCCAGTCCCATTTTTGGCAGGCGGAATTACTGAACATTGACAATGTCCTAACTTTCGAGAAGATGGGAGGAGTTCTTGCATTCTAATCGGCCATCGAATGGTGGACGTTAAGGCAGTATCGATGTTGATTTTCCAGCCTCATGATATATTACTACAACAGTGAGAAACCCGACCACAAAGCCTCCACTGTTGCTAAGAAGATACAAGCGTGAGATTGCAATGCAAAAGGGAACCACACTACGCCAGGAATTCTACATTTAATAGAATATTAATATTCCAACATCAGTTTAGTATTAGTATATGCGATAAGTGGTTTGCATAGGCTGTTTGACTTTTTGGATGTTTAAAGGGAGTAGTTTGCCCAAACATTTTAGCAACAGTGTTTTAACAAGCGTACAATTTTCAGGGCGCCAGAGGAGAATCTGTCCACATGAAAAACATGTGTTTTGACCGTTGGGACGACACTTGAGATGACAAGTTTATATAAAATTTCATGTTCTTCTCTGAGAAGCAATTTCACATATTCTCCCGCAGGGGGTTTAATAATTTTAAACAATAGAATTTCTATTGGTTAATCACTCTGCAGAATGTCAGGACTTTGAAGTTCCTCTACAATTTGTCCCCTCATAGAAGTCACATTAATACCCCGATTATTTAAATAGCATTCAGTTTAAGATGCAATTTAATTCAGTACAAACTCGAAGTTCCAAGCTGGATACTCTTTGTCTTAATCATTATCGCTATATTCCTTTTGACACCAAATTGAAATCTGCCTAACGGCTCTTAATATAACATAACTTCGTGCTAAACGAAATGACAATTTTGTCAGGTGTAAAACCCTTTGTACATGATCAAATACACACATGCAATTGGATAATATACCTGCTCGGTATGAATGAGTTTTTGAAATGTTAGATCAAAGGCCGAATCATATTATTGTTGTTTCATTGCTTAAATGCAAATCGCGGCCTTCGTGTGCTCTGATCTGTTGATTAATTGACAGCGTACCTTGTCAATTTAAGCAACCCTTTCGAATTCATTTTCCTAAGGGATTTTCTCTTTGTCAACGATTCGCGTTTTTCATCATTGACTAATTTCGTTAAGTGGACTAAACGCTTCAGTTATCATTCAATTGTACAATATTCAAATTTTTTACTTCGCCTCTTCTGAAAACATCCAAACACAACTGATGCGGTTTTGAGGACGGTGAAAAGATTAAGAAACGAAAAAACATGGCGAGTTTGATTCACAGTAGCAATCTAATGTTGCCAAAAGATAAGGTGGATGAAATGTCTTTTATAAAGACGTGATAAAAAATCGGGAGAGCCTGGAAGATATGGACGAGGCATTAGCTAGTTTGTGCTGACATTTCACCCGGTGAATGTTTCCTGTCAACGACTTAAGCGGCTGCCAAAAGCAAAATGACTGCTGTATTGGAGTTTTTATCGCTGTCACACTTCCATACTTTGGGGCGAAGGCTGACCTCTTCGAAGATTTTATGAACTTTTCAAGTTCTGCCTACAATGCGGTATTCAAAGTGGCAGCTGAGTACACTGACTTTTTGTTTCTTCAGTTCTCCATTTTTTCTCCCTTTTGTTGAGTGTACGGTCGTGACATCTAGTTGTTTTAAAAACTTGAGGGGATGCTTCTTAATTTGATAATTAGGAACGTGCTTCAAGTTTGCTTGGACCTAGATCGAACCTCGAACTTTTTGTGTGGCAGGCATGATTGGAATTAGCATACATTCAGCACAGCAAAGGTTTTTCTTTTGAAAAAAGCTTACAGGCGTGATGACCACTATACATTTTGTCTTTTTCTTAAATCATATACTGCTTATTACATACTTGCTAACTTACTTCTGTCTTTACTTACCCTCAAACCTTCTAGTGTACATATGTGCTGACTGGCTTATGTTCCAACTTCCTTACACCTAGCGCAAAATTACCGCTCGTGTCGACATTATGACAAGCTACTGGTTTACCATTTCCTTTTCCTTGGTTTCCTGCTAATGTTACTTTTTGCCTGAATATTTCTACACAGTAATATTATCGGATATGGGTTCATATATTAGACTACAATTATTTAGGGTAAACGTGTAAGAGAGACTCTTGTAGAGGCGGGAACAAATACAAACTTGGCCGTCCTTCAAAAACGTTCTCATCCTAAAAAATCATACGATAACATATCAATTCATTCGTATTTTATGACTTTGAAAATATGAAATTCTAATAGCTATTGCCGTCAAACTTTATTAACATGTTTAAACTTTTCAATAACATTCGAATGGTTAGAATTAGATTATTTCTCTTTTTAGATCAGAAAATCACCCATATGTCGATGGTCCCCGAACTACAACCACTATTTTGGATAAATTCAAGGTGGTTTGATTTTTTTCTCGTATATAATTTCCCGTTCTTGTCGAAATGGCCGAAGCATCCTAGTTATCTACTTAATTTATACTTTGTATGAAAGATGCATTTCTACAAATTTTACTGGATTAAATTGTGTTAATTAACCACAATTATTGTTTTCACTTTTATGTTCAAAGATGTATGCTACATTGACAAGAGACAAACTTAGTCTGGCAAGAACTAAAATCAACCTTCTTCCGTGTTTTCAAATACCGTAGAACCTAATTGATCTGGTCTAACTAGGCAAAATTACAGAATATTATATTTTATAAAATAAGAATAGTTTCAGTGGAAGATGATAATTTCACTTTAAAATGGCCTAATATTTGAAATATATCCAAAAGCCTTTCTTTACCTCATTACTCTGGAAATTTACTGACATGTCGATGATGCGTTATCAATGGCATTTATCCTGTTATGGTTCCGAGTGATCTCTTTACAAAAAATAGCACGAAATTACCGTCGTGCCCACAGTATGAGAAGGTACTGGTTTCCAGTTTCCTTCTCCTAGTTTTCATCCTAGTGTCATTTTACGCCTGAATATTTCGACACAGATATATTATCTGATATGGCTTCTTATATTAGACTACAATTATTTAGGGTAAACGTGCAAGAGAGACTCTTGTAGAGGCGGGTACAAATACAAAGTTGGCCGTCCTTCAAAAACGTTCTCACCCTAAGAAGTCATACGGTAAGATATCAATTAATTCGTATTTTATGAGTTTGAAAATATGAATTTCTAATAGCTATTGCCGTCAAACTTTATTAACATGTTTACCCTTTTGAATAAAATTCGAAAGGTTACAATTAGATTATTTGTCTTTTTAGATCAGAAAATCACCCATATGTCGATGGTCCCCTATCTACAACCACTATGTTTGATAAATTCAAGGTGGTTTAATTTTTCCTTCTTCTATAGTTGATTTAATGATTTAATGATTTAATGATTTAATAAATCTTTCCCTATTAACAAAAATAATAAAAGTAATAATAATAAATAATAATAAAGAATAAATATAATATATAAACTATAAGGGACATAGGGAGGATAGCAGTAGCAGGAAACTAAATTCCTATTTATAAACTGCTCTCCAGTTTATAAATTATCTTTGTCGAAATGGTCGAAGCGTAATAGATTTCTATTTAATATATACTTTGTATGTAAGATGCATTACTAATGATTTTGCTAGCTTAAATTGTATTAATTAACCACAATTATAGTTTTCAATTTTAAGTTCCAAGATGTATGGTAAATTGGCAAGAGACAGACTTCCTCCGGCAAGCACTAAAATCAACCTTCTTCCATATACAAATATTGTAAAGACTAATTGATCTCGTGTAACTAGGCGCAGTTTCAGAATAAAATCTTTTACAAAATATGAACAGTTTCAGTGGGAAATTATATTTTCAGTTTAAAATGGCTGAAAGTTTGAGATATATCCAAAAGCTTTTCTTTACTTCATTACTCTAAAAATTTAGTGACATATTGATGATGTCTGATCAATCGCATTTATCCTGTTATTGTACCGCGTGATTTCTTCATAAAAAATATCACGAAATTACCGCTCGTGTCGACATTATGACAAGGCATTGGTTTACCATTTCCTTCTCCTGGCTTTCATCTAGTGTCATTTTTTGCCTGAGTATTTCTACACAGTACTATTATCTGATATGTGTTCTTATATTAGATTACAATTATTTAGGGTAAAATTTTAAGAGAGACTGTTCTATAGGCGAGTACAACTACAAACTTGTCCTTCCTCCCAAAACGTTCTCGTCCTAACAAATCATAGGGTAAGACATGTATTTCTTCGTATTTTATGACTTTAAATATATCAATTTGTAATAGCTATTGCTGGTCAATCTTTATCAACATGTCCAAACATTTAAATAAATTTTGAAAGGTTATAACTAGATTATTTCTCTTTCAGATCGGAAAATCACCCATATCTGAATGGTCCCCTATCTACAACCACTATGTTCAATAAATTCAAGGCGGTTTGATATTTTCTCTTATATATGTATTGTTGTTCTCGAAATGGTCGAAGCATAAGAGTCTTCGATTTAATTTATACTTTCTATGCAAGATGCATTACCACCAATTTTACTAGCTTAAATGGTATTAATTAACCCTAATTATTGTTTTCAATTTTCAGTTCAATGATATATGGTACATTGCCAAGAGACAGCTTTCTTCTGCTAAGCACTAAAATCAAACGTCTTCAATGTACAGAAATCCCTGACACTAAATGATCTGTCCTAACTAGGCAAAATTACAGAATATCATATTTTACAAAATATGAATGGTTTCAGTGGAAGATGATAGTTTTAATTTAAAATGGCTTAAAGTTTGAAATATATCCAAAAGATTTTCTTTACCTCATTACTCTAGAAATTTAGTGACATGTCGATGATGTGTTGTCAGTGGTATTTATCCTGTTATTGTTCCGGGTGATTTCTTCATAACAAATAGCACGAAATTACCGCTCGTGTCGACATTATGACAAGGTACTGGTCTACCAATTCCTTCTTCTTCGTTTCATGCTAGTGTCATTTTTTGTCTGAATATTTCTACACAGTAGTACCATTGGATATGTGTTCTTATATTAGATTACAATTACTTAGGGTAAAATTGTAAGAGAGACACTTCTCGAGGAGAGCACATCTACAAACTTTTCCTTCCTCCTAAAACATTCTCACCCTAACAAATCACACGGTGAGACATCAATTTGTTCATATTTTATGAGTTTGAAAATATGAATTTCTGACAGCTATTTTCAATCAACCTGTATCAACATTTCTAAACTTTTGGATAAATTTTGAAAGGTTACAATTAGATTATTTCACTTTTCCCTTTTCAGAGAAGAAAATCACCCATATGTGGATAGTCCCCTATCTACATCCTCTACCTTTCATAAATTCAAGGCGGTTGTATTTTTCCTCGTATATAATTTATCGTCGTTGTCGAAATGGTCAAAGCGTGATGGTTTTCTATTTAATTTATACTTTGTAAGTAAGATGAATTATGACAAATTTTACTAGATTAAATTGTATTAATTAACCACAATTATTGTTTTCAATCTTCAGTTCAAAGATTTATGGCACATTCGTAAGAGAAAGACGTTTTATGGTAAGCATTAAAATCAACTTTTTTCCGTCTACAAATATCGTAGAAGCTAATTGATCTGGTGTAACTAGGCCAAATTTCACATTAATATATTTTACAAGATATGAATAGTTTCAGAGGGAGATTATAATTTCACTTTAATATGGCTTGAAATTAGAAATATGTCCAAAAGCTTTTCTTTACCTCCTTACTCTAGAAGTTTAGTGACAGGTCAATACTGTGTCGTCAATGGAATTTATCTTGTTATTGTTCGGTGTGATTTCTTCATTACAAATATCACGAAATTCCCGCTCGCGTCAACATTATGACGAGGTAGTGGTTAACCATTTCTCCTTTGTTTCATGCTAGTGTCATTTTTTGCCTGAATATTTCTACACACTAATATTATCTGACATGTGTTCTTATATCAGATTACAATTATTTAGTGTAAAATTGTAATGGAGCCTTTTTAGGGCACACTAAAACTACAAACTTCTCCTTCCTCCAAAGATTTTCTCACCCTACAAAATCGTACGGTAAGACATCGTATTTTGTCAGTTTGAAAATATGAATTTCTAGTAGCTATTGCCGGTCAACCTGTATTAACATGTCTAAACATTTGGATAAATTTTGAAATATTACAAATATGTTATTTCTCTTTCCAGATCAAAAAATCGCCCACGTGCGGATAGTCCCCTATCTACCACCACTATGCTTGAAAAATTCAAGGCGGTTTGATTTTTTCTTTTATATATTTTCTCATCTTTGTCAACATGGTCGAAGAAAAATAGTTTTCTATTTAATTTATACTTTGTATGTAAGATGCATTGCTGCAAATTTTACTAGCATAAATTGTATTAATTAACCATAATTATTGTTTTCAATTTTCAGTTCAAAAAAACCCTGATACATTCGCAAGAGACAGACGTCCTCTGGCAAGCACTAAAATCAACCCCCTTTCGTGTACAAATGTTGTAGAAACTAATTGATCTGGTCTAACTAGGCAAAATTTCAGAATAATATAATCTAAAAAAAATGAATGGTTTCAGTCGGAGATTATAATTTCACTTTAAAATGACTTAAAGTTGGAAATATATCCAAAAGCTTTTATTTACCTCATTACACTAGAAATTTAGTGACATGTCGATGATTTGTTATCAATGGCATTTATCCTGTTAAAATCCGGGGGATTTCTTCATAATACATAGTACGAAATTACCGCTCGTGTCGACATTACGAGAAGGTACTGGTTTTACCGTTTCCTTACGATTTGTTCCATTGTAGTGTCATTTCTTGCATGAAAATTTCTACAAAGTATTATTATCTGATATGTGTTATTATATGATATGTGTTATTATATTAAATTACAGTTATTTCGGGTAAAATTGTAACAGAGAATCTTGTAGTGGTGAGTACAACAACAAACTTGTTCTTCCTGCAAAAACGTTCTCACATTACCAAACATACGGTAAGACATCAATTTATTCGTATTTTATAAGTTTGAAAATATGAATTTCTAATGGCTGTTGCCGGTCAACTTCCTATTAACATGTCTAATGTTTTGGATAGATTTTGAAAGATTAAAATTAGATTATCTCTTTTTTCAGATGAGAAAATCACCCACATGTGGATGCTCCCCTATCTACAACCACTATATTTGGTCAATTCAAGGCGGTTTGATTTTTTCTCTGATATAATTTATCGTCGCTGTCGAAATGGTCAAAGCGTAATAGTTTTCTATTTAATTTATACTTTACATGTAAGATAAATCGCTACAAATTTTACTAGCTTAAATTGTATTAATTAACCATAATTATTGTTTTCAATTTTCAGTTCAAATATCTCTGGTACATTCGCAAGAGACAGACTTCCACTGCTAAGCACTAAAATTAACCTTCTTTCTTGTACAAATATCGTAGAAATTAATTGATCTGGTCTAACTAGGCAAAATTACACAATAATATGTTCTAAAAAATATGGGTTGTTTCAGTCGGAGATTATAATTTCACTTTAACATGGCTTAAAGTTGGAAATATTTCCAAAAGCTTTTATTTACCTCATTACTCTAGAAATTTAGTGACATGTCAATGATGTGTTATCAATGGCATTTATCATGTTACTGTTCCGGTGATTTCTTCATAACAAAGAGCGCGAAATTACCGCTCGTGTCAACGTTGTGAGAAGGTACTAGTTTTACCGTTTCCTTTCGATTTGTTTCATTGTAGTGTCATTCCGTGCCTGAAAATGTTTATGAAGTATTGTTACCTAATCTGTGTTATTATATTAGATTACAATTATTTCGGGTAAAATTGTAAGAGAGACTCTTCTAGAGGTGAGTACAACTACAAACTTGTCCTTCTTGCAAAAACGTTCTGACATTACCAAATCATACGGTAAGATATCAATTTATTCGTATTTTATAAATTTGAAAATATGAATTTCTAATAGCTGTTGCCGGTCAATTTCTGTTTACATGTCTAAAGTTTTGGATAGATTTTGAAAGGTTAAAATAAGATTATCTCTCCTTTCAGATCAGAAAATCACCCATATCTGGATGGACCCCTATCTACAACCACTATGTTTGGAAAATCCAAGGCGGTTTCATTTTATCTCTTATGTAATTTATCGTCGCTCTCAAAATGGTCGAAACGCAATAGTTTTCTATTTAATTTATACTTTACATGTAAGATGCATTGCCAGAAATTTTACTAGCTTAAATTGCATTACTTAAACATAATTATTGTTTTCAATTCTCACTTCAATGTTACGTCGTCCATTGGCAAGAGACAGACTTCCTCTGGTACATAGTAAAATCAAACTTGTTCCGTGTACAGACTTCCCTGGCAGTAATTGGTCTGTTCTAACCAGGAAAAACAACAGAATATTATACTTTTCAAAATATGAATATTTCCAGTGGGATATGATAAGTTTAGTTTAAAGTAACTTAAAGTTTGAAATATATCCAAAAGCTATCATTTACCTCATTACTTTAGACATTTAGTGACATGTGAATGATATGTTATCAATGGCATTTATCCTGTTACTTTTTCGGGTGATTTTTTCCTAACAAATTGCACGAAATTACCGCTCCTGTAGACATTACGAGAAGGTACTGGTTTTACTGTTTCCTTGTGATTTGTTTCATTGTAGTGTCATTTTTTGCCTCTAAAATTTCTACTCAGTATTATTATCTGATATGTGTTATTATGAGGCGAGTACAACTACAAACTTGTCCTTCCTGAAAAAACATTTTTACCCTACGAAATCATATGGTAAGACATCAATTTATTCGTATTTTATGGGTTTAAAAATATGAATTTCTAATAGCTTCTAATTTCTAATTCTTAAATTTTATTAATTAACCATAATTATTCTTTTCAATTTTCAGTTCAATGATTTATAGTACATTGGCGGGAGAGACATTTCCTCAGGTAAGCAGTAAGATCAAACTATTTCTATGTACAGATATCCCAGACACTAATTGATTGTTCTAATTAGGAAAAATTACAGAATATTAAACTTTACAAAATATAAATAGTTTCAGTGGGACATGATAATTTTATTTTAAAATGGATTAAAATTTGAAATGTATTCAAAAGCATTTATTATCCTCATTACTCTGGAAATTTAGTGACATGTCAATGATGTGTTATCAATGGTATTTATTCTGTTATTGTTCCGGTTGATTTCTTTACAAGAGATAGCACGAAATTACCGCTCGTGTCCACAGTATGAGAAGGTACTGGTTTCCAATTTCCTTGTCCTTGGTTTCATGCGAGTGTCATTTCTCGCGTGAATATTTTTACAAAGTAATATTATGTGGTATGCGTTCTTGCATTAGATTACAATTATTTAGGGTAAAATTGTAAGGCAGTCTCTTCTAGAGGGGAGTACAACTACAAACTTGTCCTTCATGCAAAAACATTCTCACATTACTAAATCATATAGTAGGACATATATTTATTTGTATTTTATGAGTTTGAAAATATGAGCTTCCAATAGCTATTGCCTGTAGAGCATTAATAACATGTCGAAACTTTTGAATAAATTTTGAAAGGTTACAACTAGATTATTTCTCTTTTTCGATCAGAAAATCACCCATATGTCGATGGTCCCCTATCTGCAATCACCATGTTTGATAAATTATAAGTGGTTTGATTTTGTTCTCTGATATAGTTCATCGTCGTTGTCGAAATGATCGAAGCGTAATAGATTTCTATTTAATTTATACTTTGAATGTGAGATGCATTACTAATAATTTTGCTAGCTTAAATTGTATTAATTAACCATAATCATTGTTTTCAATTTTCAGTTCAGATCTATGGTACATTCGTAAGACACAGACTTCCTCTGGTAAGCACTAAAATCAACCTTCTTCCGTCTACAAATGTTGTAGAAACTAATTGATCTGGTCCAACTTCGCGAAATTGCAGAATAATATGTTTTTACAAAATATGAATAGATTCAGTGGGAGATTATAATTTCACTTTAAAATGGCTTAAAGTTTGAAATATATCCAAAAGCTTTCATTTACCTCATTACTCTAGAAATTTAGTCACATCTAGATGAAGCGTTATCAATGGCACTTGTCCTGTTATTGCTCTGGGTGATTTCGTTATAAAAAATAGCGCGAAATTACCGCTCGTGTCCACAGTATGAGAAGGTACTGGTTTCCAATTTCGTTTTTCTTTGGTTTCATACTAGTGTCATTTTTGCCTGAATATTTCCACTCAGTATTATTATCTGATATGTGTTATTATATTAGATTACAGTTATTTGGATAAGACTGTGAGAGAGACTGTTCTAGCTACGAGCTTGCCCTTCCTGCAAAAACATTGTCACATTACCAAATCATACGGTAAGATATCAACTTATTCGTATTTTATGAGTTTGAAAATATGAATTTCTAATAGCTATTGCCAGTCAACCTGTATTAACATGTCTAAACTTTTGTATAAATTTTAGAAAATTAACAATTCATTTATTTCTTTTTCAGACAGAAAATCACCCATATGTAGATGGTCCCTGATCAACAACCACTATGTTTGATAAATTCTAGGCAGTTTGATTTTTTCTCTTGTAGTATCTGTAGTGGTTGTCGAAATGGTCGAAATATAATAGTTTTCTATTTAATTTATACTTCGTACGTAAGATGCATTACCACAAATTTTACCAGCTTAAGATGTATTAATTAACCATAATTATTGTTTTCACTTTTCAGTTTAAAGATGTATCGTACATTGGTAAGAGAAAGACTTCCCGTCGTAAGCATTAAAATCAACCTTCTTCCATGTACAAATATCCCAGAAACTAATTGATCTGGTCTAACTAGACAAAATTAAAGAAAATTATATTTTACAAAAGAAGAATAGTCTCAGTGGGAGATGATAATTTCACTTTAAAATGGTTTAAAGTTTGAAATATATCCAAGAGCTTCTCTTTACCTCATTACTCTGGAAATTTACCGACATGTCGATGATGTGTTAACAATGTCACTTGTCCTGTTATGGTTCTGGGTGATTTCTTTAGGACAAATACAGGAAATTAACGCTCGTGTCGACATTTGGACAAGGTTATTTGCCTGAACAATTCTACACAGTGCTATTATCTGATATGTGTTCTTATACTAGATTACAATTACTTAGTGTAAAATTGTAAGTGAGACTCTTCTAGAGGCGAGTACAACAAAAAACTTCTCCTTCCTAAGAAAACATTCTCACATTACTAAATCATATGGTAAGACATCAATTTATTCGTATTTTATGAATTTGAAAATGTGAATTTCTAATCGGTATTGGCAGTCGACCTGCATCGACAACTCTAAACTTTTGGATAAATATTTTAAAGGTAACAATAGGATTATTTCTTTTTTTCAGATCGGAAAATCACCCATGTCTGGATCGTCCCATATCTACAACCAATATGTTTGATAAATTCAAGCCGGTTCAATTATTTTCTCTTATATAATTTGTCGATGATAAATTCAAGCCGGTTCAATTATTTTCTCTTATATAATTTGTCGATGTTGAAATCGTGGAATCTTAATAGTTTTCTATTCAATTTATAACTTTTATCTAAGATCAATTACTACAAATTTTAATAGCTTAAATTTTATTGATTAACCATAACTATGTTTTTCAATTTTCAGTTCAAAGATGTATGGCACAGTGGTAAGAAACAGACTTCCTCTGGTAAGCACTAAAATCAACCTTCTTCCATGTACAAATTTCATAGAAACTAATTGATCTGGTCTAACTAGGCAAAATTAAAACATATTATTTTTTACAAAATAAGAATAGTCTCCATGGGAGATCATAGTTTCACTTTAAAATGTCTTAGCGTTTGAAATATATCCAAAAGCTTTTTCTACCTCAGTACTCTGGAAATTTAGTGACATGTCGATGACGCGTTGTCAATGGCATTTATCCTGTTATGGTTCCAGGTGATTTCTTTATAAAAAATCGCAGGAAATTACCTCCCGTGTCGACATTATGAAAAAGTACTACTTAACCATTTCTTTCTATATGGTTTCAAGCTATTGTCCTTTTTTCCCTGAATATTACTACACAGTATTATCCTAAATGTGTTCTTATATTAGATTACAATTATTTTGAGCAACATGGTAAGAGGGACTCTTCTAGAGGCGATTACAATGACAAACTTCTCCTTAATCCAAAAATCATTCTCGGCCTACCAAATCATACGGTAAGACATCAATTTATTCCTATTTTATGGGTTTGAAAATATGAATTTCTAATAGCTATTGCTGGTCAACCTGTATTAACATGTCTAAACTTTTTGATAAATTTTGAAAGGTTACAATTAGATTATCTCTCTTTTCAAATCAGAAAATCGCCAATATGTGGATAACTAAACTACAACCATTATGTTTGATAAATTCAAGGCTGTTTGATTTTTTCTCTTATATAATTTCCCGTCGTTGTCAAAGTGGTGGAAGCGTACTAGTTTTCTCCTTATTTGATACTTGGTAAGATGCGTTACTACAAATTTTTACTAGCTTAAATTCTATTCATGTTTGTTATACGCATGCTCAAGCTAGTCTACTCAGAAAAACTTTCTGAGGCCCTGACAGGAATCTGATCGCCGGTGAGATGCTCAAACCATTGAGTTACATAGACTCAGATGGTGAGCGATGGTTACATTTATATACTAGTTCGTATAGACTAACAACCAAGCTACCACATTTCTTAACATTAAATTGTATTAACTAACCATAATTATTGTTTCCAATTTTCAGTTTGAACATGTATCATACATTGGCAAGAGACGGACTTCCTCTTGTAAGCAATAAAAGAAATCCACTTCCGTGTACAAATATCATAGAAACTAATTGATCTTGTCTAACTAGGCCAAGTAACAGAATATTATATTTTACAAAATAAGAATAGTTTCAGTGGGAGATTATAATTTCACTTTAAAATGGCTTATAGTTTAAAATACGTACAAAAATTTTCATTACCTCGTTACTCTTGGAATTTATTGACATGTCGGTGTGTTATCAATGGCATTTATCCTATTAATGTTCCTGGTGATTTCTTCATAACGAAATAGCTGAAAATTACCACTGATGTCAATATAATGAAAAGGTGATGGTTTACGACTTCCGTGGGCTTGGTTTCAATGTTTTGCTGAATATTTCTGCACAGTATTATATTATATACGTTATATTAGATTACAATATTTTTTGATTAAACTATTCGGAGAGACTCTGCTAGAAATGTGTACAACTACAAAATTGTCATTCTTGCAAAAGTATTCTCACATTACCAAATCATGCAGAAAGACATCAATTTATTCCGATTTTGCGAGTTTGAAAATATGTACTTCTAATAGCTATTTATGTTTGATCGGTGTTAACATGTCTAAAGTTTTGTAGAAGTTTTGAAAGGTTACAATTATATGATTTCTTTTTTCAGCTCGGAAAATTACCAATACCAGGACAACGGAGATGGACCGTTATTTACCACCTATATCTTTAGTGAACTCAGGCGGTTTGATTTTCTTCACTTACCTAGATTATCCTTGTTGTCCGTATTCTGGAAACGTAGCAGTTTTCTATTCAATTTATACTTAGTATGTAAGATGCATAATGATCCATTCAACTAGCTTGAATAGTATTAGCTTACCATAATTACTGTTTTCACTTATCACTTCAAGGATATACGGTACAATGGCCAGAGACCAGCTGCCCATGGTAGGCAGTAATTTCAGGTTTGTTCTTCAAAAGAAATATCGTAAACGCGAATTTATCCGAAAGAAGATAAATATTGAGAGTATGGGCAGTGAAAATATATGAATAGCTTCAGTGGGAGCGGATCATATTTACTTAAAATCTCCAAAAGTTAAAAACATTCCTAAAAGGTTATATTTACATCAATACTCTAGAAATTTACTGACAGGTTGAGGATGTATTTTTAACGGCATTTATGCCCTGGATCTTGCAGGTGGTTTCTTAGTGTTCGATGGCTTGAGATTGGTACCGTTGTTCACATTATTGAAAAGTATGTGTCTACAATTTTCTTCTGCTTGGATTGCTCTGGTGTTATTGTTTTGCCTAATATTTCTACACCGTAATATTAACAGATAACTATTCTTATCATATTAAATTACAATTTGTTAGGGTAAATTTGTAAGAGATTATGCTTGCTTTAAGTGCGTACGAATGCAAAGTTTTCGTTGCTGGAAAAACTTTCTCAACGTTACCTGATCATATCGTAAGACGTAAATTTATTCAAATTTGGTGAGTTTGCTTTTCTTTGTGACCAGCTGCATGAAAATATCCAAGGTTTTACATAATTTTAAAATGGTTACAATTACATTATTTCTCTTTTCAGGTCGGAAAATTAACGAAATCTGGACGGTTGTTCAGCTACTACATTTACGTGCCATATATCCAATGCGGTTTGTTTTTGTTCATTAATCTAAATTAAAATTGTTCTCGACAATTTCAAAACCTAGTAGTTTTTTAGTTAATTTATACTTAGTATGTAAGTCGTATTACTACCAATTGATCAAGCTTCAATACTATTATCTTACTGGATTTATTGATTTCAATTTTCACGTTAAAGATACACGATAGATTGAAAAGAGACGGGGTGCCTCAAATTTGTAAAAAAAAAGTTTGATACACATGAGATTAGTCATTCCAATCGTTGAATGAAATCTTTAAAAAGAAAACGAAAAATCTTTCTGATAGCCTCACATGAACTTGCACGCTTAAAGACAACTTCTTTCATATGGATGAAATTACCTAGATGGTCACTTGCACAAGTGACAATTTGTAATTATCT
>JBAHVQ010186634.1:0-15350 GCA_036872915.1 Nanipora kamurai | reverse complement strand
CGTTATTCCCCGGTCGATAACGTATTGTTTCCTTCTCGCGCTGTTGCGAGGGAGACAGCCTAATTTGGTCTCTCTCATGTGATACGCTCTCGACCAATGAAACACTAGAAAAAAGGGGACTTTGACTATTGGTATATAATAATATATATTATTACGTATATTTATTAAGGTTATTTATCATATAAATGATGTAAATTTATATTAAATGCAAATACAGATAACCATTGAGAGAAACATTATGGTTACCGTTTTATACGTTGCCATTGCCCTGAAGCAGAACATATTCCTTCTCAACATATAACTTCTGCATTCAAGTATATAACTTCTCTAAAAACAAGACCTCCCTTCAGATTTTAAGTACTATTTATAATATGAGCGGCCGAGCTGTATGGGGATTGGCAAGCTGTAGTAAATACATAAATTACTTATCCAATGAATGCACCCGAATGCGTATATTTACGAACTGCTTTAGGGATACGAAGCATTTGAGCCAAGAAATTCGAAGGAAAAGATGTATGTAAATTCGGACTATGCTGTATCCATATTTACAATATTGGTCAAAAATTCATTTTCTTTTGTTTCTCCTTTATGAATTATTAATGAATTGGATAATTCTGCATATTTCTTCCGGTATGGATGGCATACTAAGGACCTTAATCGATCGAGAACGGTGACAGTGAAGATTTGACTGTTGATATTTTAAAATTCAAAACAAACCATGGATAACTGATATTGTTTTGGTTGTTAATGTATCTATTTCGACCTCCAAAAAGCTTCAACGACCCTAAAAAGAACCTATTGACTCAGTGAATGTTAAAAACTGCCGAACAGCTTTCACCGACTTGACGTCGTCTAGAATACATGAAAATGCTCAGAGTGACGTTGTACGCGGAACGAGAACTGTGCTGAGATTACTCCTTGGACTAAAAATTCTTCATTCTCTTCGTCTTATGAAAATTCCTTAGTACGAAAGGCGTTCTCTTTAACGTTCCCACTGTGCTTGCTTGCTTCAACATTACTACGATTGAGGTTCTCTGATAGAAGTATAACCTGATATGTCATAGCTCCCATGTTTTCTGACGATGTGAATAAATGGAGCCAGTCACATGACTCGTAAACCCTGTTTTATGACAGATCACACTCGAATATTCTTCAACCTGAAATCCCCTGTGAATATTTCTGACCGTCCGGAGCAAAATGGGATCGGTAACCTTCGGATAACCAGTGAGATGCTTCGAGCCGACCTCATCCCCAGGTTCCTCCCAAAAATGGCGGTGTCGCCATTTTGAGAGGACCCTTGGTATAAAGTTGGCTTTGACCATTAAACTACCGAGATTGCACACTTGACGAAGAGCGAAGTTTATGATTGCGTGGTGGTTTAAAGGGGACATGCGTGCCACCGTAGAAGTAGCCACAACATATCAGTAATACTGAATCAACATTCAAAAACTTGAGCGCAGTGATGTTATGCATGTGCATCCTGGAGCTATGTTACCCGATAAGTCACCCGACGTCGCGTGAAAGTTTAATTGTCTAGCTAAAGACTGGAATCGAACCGGTAAGCAGGGGCGTCCGTGTGGAAGTTCATGGGAGTGTCTCGGTAAATTGAGACTCGATTCATCGCTAAAATGGGCGATAAACAATTACCAATCTATGCTGAGATATTCACTACCAGACAAACTAAAAATGTTTGATCAAGTTAATCCTGACAGTTAATTCATGCCCAATAGAGAAACGGCCAAAAATAGGGCATGAAGTTGATTCAAAACATTCGTTGGTCGGTCAATCGAAGAGCCCACACACTCCCACTCAAAACGGCCAAGGTACGCCACCGTCTGTTATTTCCAAAAAAAAGTCCACCAGCTCCAAGACTTGCCTTCAATACCTAATCCTTTGAAACATCATGACTGATGCATACTGTGATTATGTGAACGAAAGGAGTCGTGATCGGGATATGTTCGCCTTAAAAAATATGCCGCTGCGTTACCTAGTTTGTGGTCATGTGATGTCACGTGCTGCTGGTGAGGTCATATTCGGGTGTTTTTCACACTGTCACGTGCTAGCAGTCGACTTTATTATCGGTAAATAAACAGATGATATGAAGATCAGAACAAGGACCTCGCCTGTCTGTACCTAGAGTTGCTTCAATGGAAACTTTAAAGCCAAATTGCCAGAAAAAACAATACCAACAAAGTAAGTATTAGTGAAATCACAGTTTTTCATAGTATATCTTTTTGCCTAACTGTAAATTATAAGGTGTGTGGTGGAAGTTTGGTTGTGCTTTCAGTAGAGGTTTGCTTGAGTGGACTTGGTGAGGACATGGTTTTTTATGTTGATCGATTGTGGTTTAGATTTATATATTCCAGTGAATCGGGGAAATGCTCAGAATATCGAAAAAAGGGGAGAATTCCTTGCACGATTTTGAGAATGATATTTGTGCTTAAAATTGTCATCAAAATTAACAAGAAGCGTTCATTTTATAATCCGGTGTTTATTTGAGCAAAGTTTACTTGCATTTCGAGAGCTTATCATGAGTTGATTCCATCACATAAACAAGCAACAGACGGGATTAAATCTGATATTAAAAATAAAGAATTTAAACACGTTTCGAAGTCACCTGAGCCGACTTAATCGCTTACCCAGATATTTTAATCCGTCGAAGACAGGCGGAAGGGTTTTTCGCCTATCTGAACTTATGCATACAGGAAAATGCTACCCTGGGTTCCATACAGTTGTCCTTGCAAGATCCACAGTTATATCTCTAAGGTTGACTTACGTGCTGTCGACGAAACACTAAAACTTCACTGCATATAACACACAGCAGTGCTGTCATGCCCGAGCCTATTTGGGGACAGGTTCGGGCAATTTCTAGTTCCAGTTGGAAGAATTAATAATTTCAGTCCACCGCAGGAGTTCGGGAAAATAACAAAGGGTCAAAATCATATAAGTGAATTTATATAAAACAAGGCCCGGCCGCATAAAACTCTTAATCATGATTAATTCAGCCGTCGGATGATTAAAACGTAGTTAAATTCTTATCCTCTGTTCATGATTGGCTAAAACTAAACACTAATCATGATTAAAATTAATCACCTTTTTATACAACCAAGCCCTGATAGTTAAAACACAAAAATCGATGTGAATATGTTTTATAAATACAATGATATAAAAGTAGAGTGCTGGCTGGGTAGTGCTGAACGATATGTATAAAACCAAAGGGCGGGAAAACTACTGAAAATTAAAGTTCATGGATCTGACGTTTCGACCGAAGGCCCATTTCATTCCGACGAAGGGTCTTCGCTCGAAACGTCAGTTCTACGAACTTTAATTTTCGGCTGTTTTACACATACTGCGGACATCGTGTTTTATTAACCGTGTCTCATATAGCACGCTCTACTCTTGTCGATTGCTCTCAACATCCTAAAGAGATCCACTTGTTAATTCGCGGCTTTCACGTGCTCTGTCAATAAGAAAGGTATAAATATCCCTCGAAACACGTTTCGCTCGTTAAAGCACTCATCTTAAATTAGTCAACAAAAACAATTTACGATAAATACAGGATATTTTTATTGAAGTGAGCCTGTTATCAGGTTGAACCAGTTCCCAGATGGTTTCTGGTGGTAATTTTGTCAGTAATCCACATAGCAAACTGAGAAGATTCAAAAGGTCTTTTCTGCGAGCAAGTTATTCAAAGTGTTCCAAAGTAATGGGAAAGAAGACCTACTGCGTTGTCCTTTTGCCTGACCTTGACTGTTTTCGGGACTGGAGTCAGCTGTGGAACCCAAGTTTCAATCACTTGGAACGTGATATCCTCACAGTAAACATTGTACCTCACTGTACCGAAAATTTATCTCCTCAATTCAAGATTAATTAAATAATATTAATTAAGTTTGATTCAAGAATAAATAACTACACCAAGTAAACTCCTCATTTTACGAGACTTTGCTAAAGGGGGGGGCATTTGGCCGTGCTGTCCATCTCGCTATGTCCGGCCCTGGTAGCTTCTGGTCCATGTTCAAAAAAGCCAAACTTTCTCCCATCGAATTCTTCAATGTGTAATTAACGACGTAATCCACAGTCACTCATTTGTTCAAAGCTGCATTATTTGAACCACTTGACATATAACAAATTTTGAAGAAGCATCTTTACCTCCTTTCTGTCCAAAAATTATTTCTTCTACCATTTAATTTGCATAGCTAACGCTAGATGATTTTACTTGCTAAAAGACCTTTGGCAAGAAACAGTCCAAGTGACTGTTCCAACATAACATCAAAGCCCAGCAAAAGACTTTCAATAAGCCCATAATAAGATAGACGTTGGTAAGACTTGTAACTGTATTGAACTGACGTTTCGTTGTTAATTATGCAAAACCTTCAGGGTGTTATGGTAATTACATAATTACATGCACAACACTCTGAAGATAAAACTTTACCAATGTCTGTCTTATTGTGGGCTTATTCAAAGTTTTTGCTGGGTTTTGATATTTATAACAAAATTGCGTTTTCGCCTGGTTCGTCTAATGCCACTATAAATTGAAATCTTCCTTTCCCTTCAAAGGAAATCCCATGGTCCACCATTATAGCTATACTAAACAAACAAATTGACACTATGACCATTTCTCGTTTTTATTCTGCAGTTAAATCCAGTCAAAAGCGGACTCTGCGCATTGTAATCGTTGGCGACGGGTACACTGGAAAAACCAGCCTTCTAATGGGTTTTAAAGGGGAACGATTCAACGTCGACCATGTGCCGACAGTGTTTGAGACATACGGATGTCAGATACAGATAGACGGCGAAAGCGTCGAATTAGGACTTTTGGATACCGCTGACCAAGAAGGCTACGGTCGCTTGCGACGGCTCGCTTACCCAAATACCGATGCCTTCGTGATTTGTTACGCAGTTGACTCTCACGACAGTCTGTACCATGTGACAGCAAAATGGCTCCCCGAACTGGAAAGCTTCAGTTCTTCGAATATACCAAAGATTTTAGTTGCAACAAAGAAGGACCTCCGTAGGGGATCAGGAGATAAAATCGACAATTTGAGCGGTAACGAAAAGTTGAATTTCTTAAGCTACGAAGACGGTATGTGCACTGCAGCCAGAATTGGAGCTTCGGTGTTCTTAGAAACGTCAGCCCTTTACGGTGAAGGTGTACAAGAAGTGTTTCGACGAACCGTGCGGGTTGCTCTGGATGAGCAAAGGAAACGACGTTTAAGCGAGAAGAAGAAAGACACCAAGTGCTGCGGATGTGGCATATTATAAAAAGATTATCGTTTGAGGTTAATTTGCTCGCTTTGCACAATTGCATGTCAGTCTGAAGTCATATCGCGAGGAGGACTGGCACTAACAGATAATTCTGGACAGAGGTACAAATATCTGTTGGATTAACTAAAACATGGCATTGGCCTAGTACGACAAAGTTCTTTAACGTTACTTAGAAAACCGGTGAAAGTATTTGGTGGCAACGTCATGACTTCTGTGTGGCAATGGTGGCAATGTTAAGACCAATGTTATGTCGCAGTTAATGCCATTCGGAATTTTTCATTATCGCCTGTTCTCCGCGTGATATCAATCAGGCAATTTATCGTTTATCTCGTCCAACGGTTTGCTGTCCCGAAACCGGGAAAAACAATATGTATAGCATTAAAGTATAAAAATCTAACAAAAGTAAATTTTAAGTGTATTTTTTGTAAACAGTGGAATGAAAGGGATAGATCACAAATTCACTCCTAAGAGTTACATTCCTTGATAATACTAAAGGTATTAAGTAAAAGCATAAAGAAAATCACTACGGGAGAGTATTTTGAACAACGATGCCATATATATGAGATTGGTGCTGTTATTGTTAATCGAGTAAAAACTAAGTTATGAATTTGCACTAAACATGTACTATTACACGATTTGAGAAACTGCCGGAACTTAAGAATGCTTAAACCGACGTTTCGAGCGAAGGCCCTTCGTCGGAGTAAAACCAGAGGCCTTCGCTCGAAACAGCAGTTTAAGCATTCCTAAATTCCGGCAGTTTTTCAAACCTTTTGACTATCTACATAGCGGTTCAAAACTGCCGATGCAGCACTCTAATCAGTTTTAAACTATTAAACGAGTCGTCCACACAGCCCGGAGATAGAACTAAAGTATATAATGTTGAACGTTTCTCACTAATTCCTTGCGCGTACGACAGTGATCGCCATTCCGAAGTTGGACTGGAGACCTGGTGCTAGTTAGGTTTGCGATGCATCATGGAATTGTTTTTAGAGACGCTAACAAAAGACTAGTCCCTAAAAATAGTCCCGGGATGCAATGTCAGCTTTGTGGTAACCAGGTCCACTGTCCAAGTTCGGAATGGCCCATTTCTATCATATAATTGCTGAAAATTAGTACGGGATGGTAATTAACAATGGTGCAGTGACGGGTGGATGTTCAATCCCATAAACGTCAAAAAACTGAGCCTGAAAGCTCTAAGAACTGTCAGATAAAGATGATGTTGACACTCATCTTCCACGACAGAAAATATTTTCATAAAACGAAACGTTGTCGAAAATTTTCCAAGGGAAATTCTTCGCTTTCTATATCCCCTCAACTTTTCGACCGCGCCAGTATTTAAACACAGATAAACAAACATGGTTTATTTAATTTGAAGAGCTTTGCTATGCTATTTCGTAGAAGAAGGAAAAGAACATGTTAGTACAAGAAAGCGGGTTCTGTTCTTTTGTCCACCTCTGCTACTTCTTTCATATAACTCAGCACATGCCACTCACGATACAAAGTAGCTGCTGTAAAGAAGTATTGGTTGTGTCCTGTTCATATGTCAGACTTTGTAACTTAACATGATCAATGCAACATTACTCCAAATGGCCGATCACGGTAGCTCAGACTTCTTACATGCCTCTCAGCGGGCTTATCCATGGGGCAAAGTTGAACGGAATCATGAAATTTTTAGTCAGTAGATTCGTCCTGCTCTGCCCATGCAGCTCCTTCGCCTTCCTCCTTACTAGTCGGTCATCGTTCACTAACTCTACGACTGTGATTAGTTCGTTTTTTATTTCCACACTGAACTCAGTAAAAAGTTAGATTCATTTCGACCTCCTGTTTTTTCTCTGGAAAGGAAATGTTCCTGGCGGGTTGTCGTTAGCTGGGGTACGCAGCATCCATGTGCCAGGAAATTTGCCGTTCTGTGACATATTTGCTGCGAGTCGTGCGAGCAGTAACACTAGTCTAGGTAAGCTAGCTTATTTCGAGAATGATTTGGGGTTCGTGGATATTTTTATGAGACGATTAGTCAAGTCAGCGGACTTTGTGGGGAATCAGAGTTGAGCGCAAAAACTGAGATTTGCATGTCAAAAACAAGATCATTTAAAGGTGGAAGTACTCATCAGGGTCACGAACGTTTTATTGACATTTTAGAGGGAAGACAATGCTCTTTCATGGGTTTTTCAGTATTGTTGTGGACAATCTTAAAAATATCGATGATGCGCGGTCAGGTAGAGGCATAATGATTGGAGACGTTCTCTGACCAAGATTATAATTTACCAAAGCTCGTCAAAATAAATTGTAATCTTGGTCAGAGAACGTCTCCAATCATTAAACCTTGAAAATTTTCGACAAAAATGTTCTGACAAATGTTCCACCAACGTCCTACTAACACTGAACTACAGTGTCATTGATTCATCATCAACGGATAAAAATGATTCTCGTTTGACCAGTGTTTTAAAGTAACCAATCCTTTCATGTCCACTCCATATCTATTTATTTGTCTTGTATGAAGCCAAAAGGCCAAAAGGCCATAAGGGTCAGTAGCCCTTCGTGGGAACTTGGTCGTATGTTCTTCAAGCCTCGCAGCACTTCCCTTTCTTTCAGAAGGGGTTTTCACTAGTTTAATTTAGTTCTGAAATGCAAAATGAACTTTAATTTCAGGAGAGAAATTTCTGCCAACGCGCCTGAGGACCAAGGTAACCGTGATAAATTTCAAAACAGACGGAATGTACCACGTGATTAGTGGTAACGTTGCGTGATGCTATGATAAATGTTTAAGTAATAGATAAAGCATGAGCAGTCGTGCTGTATCTGATGTACATTTTTTTACAATTTTTTAGGATTTTTTTGTATCTGATGCTTGCTGTATCTGCAAGCGAGCCGTAGTAAATCAGATACAGCTCGGATGCGAATCTTACTTAGCTAATTTATCTTACTTATCAAACAAACGCATCTAAACAGCCATGTTTTCAAACTATTTTTCAAGTTGGCGTGATTTTAGCTTGGTAAATTGAGGAAAAAATTTATGTAAATCAGGACGATGATGTATCCGATTTACAGCTATCGATTAAACATTCATCTCCTTTGAATTTTCCTCGTGAATTATTAATGAGTTTGATAAAATATGTTTGTTGTTATGTACGATATGAAATATAATATTTCAAAAAATATATAAATAATTGATACAAATAGAAGTAAAGACAGCAAAAAAAACACAAAGACGTTGGCAAAGGTGAAGGCAAAAACAAGAATTAAAATGAACCAAAAAGTAAAAACATAAATGAAATAAAAGTAATTACAAAAAACAAAAATAAGAAAACGAAACGGAAACAATGACAGTGACAAGAACCAGAACAGAACGACAACAATACCAGCAACAGAAGCAGTGATAGGAGAGGCAATGATAGTTGCAGCAGCAACAGATATGAAACAAAATAGATATGACCTTTCAACCTAAACTTGAGCAGATAAGCTTTGTTCACACAATTAGTGAGTCACGCAAGCCAAAATAATAGTTTCTGCTCAGAAAAATTCCTTAAAATTTGAAAAATTTCCCGTATCTCCCTTTTCAGCTGTGGGTATCCTTGTAGCAGATTTGCTAATAACTAACGGGTTAATGTACCTTGATGCGACTACCCCTTGCTTAGCTATTGACCTGAGACATCGATTTTTGACATTGTTCGTCGTGCCGAGCAGTAGCATATTCAAGGTCGTATATGTGGGAGAGCAGCCACAAATCGGCGCCTTTTATGTCCGGGTGATCTCAAAACATGTTCCCTGCAGTTACCCGCTTTCCTGAATGATTTCTCATCGATTTCGACCGTTTATGCAGAATGTTTATTGTATTGGAGTGAAGGGGAGAAAGCATCGTCTTCCTGTACCTTAGCTTCCATTGGCTACGCCGTATACCATCGGCAACGGGTTCGTGCAACCTAACTCGGATCGAAGTCTTGTCCTTAGAAGTCATGTGCTAGGATATTATCTAACTTGTGGGTCATGAGATGCCATGTGACTTATTCGGTTATTCGTTTATTTATCTTATCCTTTTGATAAGTAGAGGCTAATCTACTAATATAAGAGGGAAGATCTAATCTCTTGAGTACGTATGTTCCACTACTAATGTTTACTACAGACAGATGAAAATCTTAAAAAGCAAACTTAAGCTATACATCGTAAGAGAACATTAAAATAATATGTCATGTGATATCTAGCCCAGGTGATCTTCGGGCCGTCTCGTGCAGCGTATGACCAATCGATAATTTCCACCAAAGTTTCTCCCTCGGATAACAACAGAAGCAATCACGTCGCGTGAACTGCAAAACTGTATAAATGAAAGCCTTGATGCCTAACTGTTTGAGAAACGGCTATGAAACACGTAAGTACTCAAGCGAAAACAAACGGTTACAGGGCAGATAAGTTGAAGGTCGTCAAACTGTTGGCTGTCAGTTGCATACGCTTTGTTGTTCGTTGTTGGAGTCCTGTGTGAGTGGACAGGAAGAACGCATGGTCTGTTTTATAGTGATATTTACGTAAACTATGAAAATGGTAGTGGAAATTTTCAAAATACAGCAGAATCTTTTGAAAAGTTTGTTCTTCAAGACAAGACAAAAAATTCATTCCATTCATGAAAGGTTCGTTCTATACTCTTTGAATATATGATGCAACTTCGTCAAAATGTTCGAAGATTAAGAACGACGGACGTGGCAATTAAAACAAAGAGACGGCCAAAACAAACGGTCTTATTTTTTAAAAATCGATGGCAAAAATTTTTAGAATACCATTCGGAAACCTGAACCAACCTACGCTTTCCTGGCTAGACTTCTTACTCCGGGAGAGTAAAAGACTGAGCTTGGCGACCATGTGACCTCTGCGAAGGCGGATAGTTTGAAAGAGATATTTATATTTGGTGAAAGAAATTTTCGAGTGTCAGAATTGTTGTAAATATTCTATGAATATTTTGAAAGAGGGTCTCCTCTTTTAACTTGAAACAAAATCTCAAGGCGTAAGGAATGTTGTCACCTTACTTTAGTATGTTATTTCAAGCACGACTGTATAATGATGGATGACTGGAATTTGTTGTATTACTGAATACTGACATGTAGTTTCAAACTGCTTCACCAAGTACACAGAACGTTACAGTTGAAGATATGACACTGGATTTCTATTGTGCTGCTAGTCCCAGGCCTTTTGGTTGTGGTCAAATCACCTGGTACGTGTAGCAACTTAACCCTTCCTTTGAATGAAGCTTAGTCCTCATAGCAACAATCGTTGTTGCGGGAGATGGTCGGAGTAAATCAACGTCAACGAGGTCCAGCAGTTGTACAAACCAAGGGTTCAGTCTGATAAGACAATTCAAATTTTCACTTCGTGATATGTTGGTGTCCCATTCTGGTGCACGTGTACAGTAAGAATCCGCTTATAAGAACCACTATTTTTCAATTTAGCCTAAATCGGTTCTTGTATAAATGGTATTTACTGGGATTTTAGGCTATTAGGTTCTTAAATAGGTTCTTAATTTTTGGAGGAAAGGGTGCTAGCTTCGATGGGTGTGGCCTCTTGGCTTTGTTTAGCAAACACTTCAATCATCACTAATATGACCACATTCTGAAACAAAATTAGAATATAAGAACCATGTTTTACAAATAAGAATCTGTTAGAATTTTTATGCTAAAAAGGTTCTTATAAAATGGGGGACTAAAAGACAAATTTTAGCCTAAAGGTTCTTAATTTACTGGTTCTTATCAGCGGGTTTTTACTGTATTTCATCTCTGGGACTAGGGTTCGATTTCCACTCTGTGCAGTTCTCTCATTAACCCTTTAAATCTCCATGTTCTTCTCAAACTTTTGCATTTCTCACCGGCTATCTTCAGAAGTTTTGACATGACACAAACGTTTTTGAAATCTACGGAAAATTTTGAACCAAGCTTAAACCTTTCCTGTCCAAAGACTTTCCCCTTGACAAGTAAAATCGTCTGACGTTAGCCAGAGTAGAAATACTAAAGTCTCCATAGGTCGCTGAGGACCTATACGGAGAGGAAAGAGTTAACGGATGACAGTTCGTTGCGCGGCAAAAAGTATGGTCGAATTTTCCCTTGTATTTTAACGTTTTCTTGACCATTAATTGTTTAAAGTTACCTAAGTTTCAGGTGAGTCCAGTATGACTATACAAAGTATCGTAAATTTTCTCCGCTCTGTTAATTCTAAGGATTGAAATTTAAATCTATTTGTCCCAAGTTCCAGCCTTTCCGGTTTGGGATTAGGAAAAAACAAACAAAAAAATCTAGTTTTTACTGACGTCCTTTTTATTACTCGGGGAATTGCTTGTCCCGCGCACGCGCCGCTTTTAGAAGTCGGCTTTCTCATTGTATTGTTTTTTTCGTTGACCACAAATTGTCATGTACTTGACGCACACGTCATTACTCCCTTAATTCTAACGATTGAAATGTCAATCTACTCGCCCCTAATTCCAGTCTTTCCGATTTGTTATTAGGGACCAAACGTTCAAGATTGGTAATCAATCTTTTAGCAAAGTGAAAATGAAAGAGATAAATCTAAAAAGACTTAAGTTTCCATCGATTTGGAGTGAAAGCTGACTTTCCCGCCAAAAAAATATATCATTTGGATTGAAGAAAAATCAATAATACTGAACTCACGAGGGATGGTCCTTACTGGACCAGTTGGGAGAACAACTTACGTAGCTAATAGGGTTATCCAGTATAGATACTGACGATTTACACTTTTACACTTTAAATCCTTCGCTGCAACATCTCTCCCTTTGATGAGTAAAATCGTCTGGCGTTAGCCGGAGTGCAATAATAAAAGTCCTTCGTGGCAGTTAATCTTAATCAAACTTTATATTTTTATCCTGAAGTTGACAACGAGTCCAAGAAGACCCTGAACATTGTTATCGTAGGTGACCAGAATACCGGTAAAACAAGTCTCATCATGGCTTACAAACGGGATCAATTTATCAGGAGCCAATCTTCGACCATTTTTGACATCTATACATGCGACATACAGGTAGACGATGAAATCATCGAATTAGGACTCTGCGATACCGCTGGACTACAATGCCAAAGTGGCGAACTGCGCTTCGCTTATCCCAAATGCGATGCATTTGTAATTTGTTACGCAGTTGATTCATATGAAAGCCTTTCCAGCGTGACGGCGAAATGGCTCCCGGAGCTACGACGCTTCAGTTTGTCTACCGTACCAATAATCCTGGTTGCTACAAAGAAAGATCTTCGCAGGAGGATATCCACCAAGGAAATTTCGGATTTTGACAAACAGCAATACTTTGTTACTTTCGACGACGGTTTGTACGCGGCGGGAAGAATCGGAGCGTCGCGATTCTTGGAGACGTCAGCACATCGGAACGATGGTGTCCAGGAGTTGTTTCAACACACGGTGAACATAATTCTGAATAAACGAAAGGCGAGGCTTTTGATGAAGAAATATGAAAAGTCCTGCTGTCCATGTTGCATTATGTAGAAGATTTGGTGACCCAGGCCTGCTTAGTCAATCGCTTTGTCAGAGTAAAAGTTGAATTCTACTATAGTCAAATGTCCACACCAGAGGGATGTGTACAAAATGTCAAAAAAAGCACTATATCGTTCAATCAGTTTTTATGTGCTGATGACGAAAGTAAAAGGGACAAGAAATTCCTAAAGACTTCTTTGAAACAATACTGCGCATTCAACTTTGTAATAAAAAAAAATCCTTTTTAAGTCTTGGCAAGATTTCAAACGAAGAATATTTGAAAAGGTTTGTAGGTATACGCTTCTGATTTACGAAAGGAGAACAACTGATTTCAAAATGTGATCAAGTGGGCATTTTTAAATACAAATATAGGATAACTCCGAATAGCGTGAACTTGTTTCATTGCGATTTATCCAAAGCTAATAAACTTTCCATCAACAATAGACCTTAATTAGTTCATTAATGAGTTCGCTATGCAGCCCGGGAAGTTCCAGACTACCCAGGAGAAAACGGCCAGTTTGGGGCTTAATTTAAAATTCTAATTTTGGCCGAGGATCACAAATTTGCCCCCTGTGGGACTGGAACTACCAACATAGCACTGGGAACTTTGCAACACGAATATGGTCCATTGAATCGTCAATGGGGACAGCGCAGACAAATAAAATGCTGTGGGGCTGATTACATTAAGTATACTTGGCCGGGGTAACTTCTAATCACATCGCTGAAGAAACACACTCCTCAAGATAGTAAGACTTAATTCGTGGATTGTTCATGCCTCTGTCTATGTATTTCAACACTGTCTTTATACCGTAATGTTAGTTCCATATTTCGTCAGAGATCTGCAATTATTTGGTTTAAATATCACAAAACAGTGGTTCAAGTTTCATTTCAATTCGCAGTTTCATCATTTCCATCTCGTTTCAGTTCGAGGTACGACAGCAGGTCAGATTATCGACGTCAGGTAGTGAAGATGTATCAAAATAAACAACAGACATGAAATCCTCGGCAAAAATCATTGACTGAGTTCTTAAATGAATAATATAGACAAATGTTGTGCATGTGAGAGTTTAATGTGATTAGAGACGATAATTCACACTTGGTTGAATGTGAATTATCGTTTCATATTACCCTGAGGATGATTCTGAAATAGAGACGATAAGTAGACGGGAAACAAACCCACAAACATTTGCGGGCCGGGGATTCAATGAAGCCATTAAACTACCAAAATGGAAAGCTAAGGTGCTGGTTCCTCATTAGTGCTTCTTATAGAGGCGCTTGGATAAGTTAAATCATCGACAAGGAGGTTATACGCAAATGTTTTGCGTTAGCACATGTAACTAAAGTTTAACGAAGAGAAGAAAAGACAAAACCAAAAAAATCACGAAGTTTCCACAAACATAATTTCCCAAGCCAGTTTTAAAATTCAGATGTAATCTAAATTTCACATAGTTTCCTTTTATTTACATTATAAAAAACGATTTTCAAGACAGTTTTGAGGCAACGTAAGTTATAAAATAAGAAACGTTGTTTGGAAGTTCTCTTCTTTCCAAACAGGTCGCAGCAATAATCTTAAGTCCTTGCATGTCTATTTCTTACACGTTATGACCCTTTTCTTGTTCTTGTTCTTCTTCATCAACTTTCTTAAAATAAGGGCCCACGAACTCACATGTTTGTAAGCTACACATTTCTACGCCGTTGGATGAGGGAACATTGCCCGATGTCCTTTATGTCTATTGCTTTCGCTGTCTATTTCTTCAGCATGCCGAGCAATCCACTGCCTCTCCGTCCAGACCGAGCCTTTACCTTTCCTTCTTCGTTACCTTTCAGCACAGCTCTCGTGGCATGTTCAAAAACTTCTTTTACGCCATTATTTCCAAGGGCAGAACATTCCATGAATGCGAAGGCGCCCGCATCGTTCGCTAACTCTAACCCTTCGTCAAACTTCACGAATCTTGCCACAGGCGTAGGTCTTGTTATCTTAGAACTGGGCCCATTTGCATCTCGACTTAAGCTGTCACGTGGACGTAACTCTTTCTTTGTTCCTACGATTATGACAGGGATAAGAGGACGGTATTTCTTCACTTCGGGCAACCACTTCGTTTTGACATTGTCGAACGATTTCCGAGAGTTGATGGAGTAGCACACGATGAACACATCGCATTGCGGGTAAGACATCCGACGCAGTGCCTCGTACTCTTCTCCACTGGCAGTGTCCCAGAGTCCCAGCTCCACTTTCTTTCCATCCACTTTCATACTGTGTACAAATGTATCGAAAATTGCCGGGACGGTATTTTCTGGAATCTTGCCTTCTTTTAAAACGGTCAGCAACGAGGTTTTTCCAGTCTGGCTGTCTCCAACTGTCACCAGGTTTAGGAAGTCTTATTTGGCAATTCCAGAAATAAAATAAAAAAGGACAAAATAATAAATAAACCTAAATTATTTGTAGCATTAGCTATTAGAATTGTGGATTCCAGGAATCTACAATTTATTATCACCTGATGAGTGTGGCTAGCTCTGCCCGTCATACGAAACAAAATTGTGGTGATAAGAAATAAATGAAGTAACTCAAGACTGCCTCTGGTTGTTTGTATGTCGCTCTACTTTGGTATCGAGCACTC
>JBAHVQ010186604.1:0-15356 GCA_036872915.1 Nanipora kamurai | reverse complement strand
TGTCTAACTAATAAACCATTTCACTGGTAATTTTAATTGGTACATGTTGTTAATCTTATTTATTTCAGCTTATTAAAAGGGTGGCCTAAGACTTTTGCACACTACTGCACGTTTTCTTCGATTTAGGATTATTTTAGGGGTCTGAAAGAGATAATTATTGAAGAAAATATATCCTCAAAGGGTTCCAAAGGATGATAGATTAGCTACAGAGAGGTTGAATTATGATAGAATTCAACTCCAGTAAAGTTTTCACAAATACCTAGGATTGAGAAGCAGAATGAAATTTCAGTGAGGGTGTTCGGGTATGAGGATCGACATATAATTCCGTTACAAATTACAAAGGAGATGAAGCCTCGGCATATAAATTTATTGCACCTGTCCGCTGAAGAGAAATTCAACTTTTACGGTAAGCCTGAAGACAAGGTTGTCCAGAGTTTGGAAGAAGAATGGTAAATCACTAAATAAGTATGAGAAGTCAGATGATGAGTCAAGATGAATGAGCATACTGATGATACTGAATTTGGAAAGGATGATGTCGGTGACTTTTACACTGTAACCTGTCAGTGTTCTCATTATGTTTTAATCAGGGATCTGAATTCATTATTTTACAACCAGAATAAGCATAAACGACAAAGACACTTCTGCTACTGTTGCTAGCAACATTTCTACTCGAAAAGTGACCTTAATGACCATTGTTAATTCTGCAAGGACATTGGAGGTGCTCAGAAAGTTAAACTATCCGATAAAGACGCTAAGGTTAGTTTAGGAATTTTAAGAAGGCAATTCCAGTTCCACTTGTCATTTACACCGATTTTGAGTCAATTTGGTTGCAAGAATTTGGTTGCAAGAAGCTGGGTCATTATCATGATCTATACCTGGTAACAGATGTTCTCCTGTCAGCAGATGTATTGGAAAATTTTAGGTCGTTGGTTTTGGACAATTTTGAGTTGGATCCATTACATTACATATCCGGTCCGGTATTATCATGGGATTTTATGCTCAAAATGACTGGCATAAAACTGGATCTGATCAGCGATTCAGTAATGAACACAGTAATTGAAAGAATGACGAGAGGTGGCATTTCAAATATCACACACCGTTATGCAAAAGCCAGTTTTCCCAGAGATGAAAGATTATGGCCCTAACAAAGCACGTATGCAAATCACATACCTGTGGTCTACCAACTGATGATTTCAAATGGGAAAGACCTGATGAATTCAACTTGGACGACTTTCATGGAACATGAAATCGGGGAGCTATTATAGAGTGTGATTTAGAGTACCCAAAGGAGCTTCATGACTTGCACAATCAGTGTCCACTAGAACCTGAGCAGGTACTTAAGGATGACATGCTTTCGGACTATGCAAAAGGTATTAAGGATAATTTCGGTACCAAGGAAGATAGTATCCCTAAGCTGACCCCCAACCTGATGGATAAGAGTCACTATGTGCTGTATAACATGAACTTGCATTTATACCTTAAATTAAGGTCGTTGCTATGCCAACAGTGGCGTTTCAAAATGGCTTCCAATTACCATTCAATCTAATTTATTTTGAAAAAGCTTTGGTGACCCCCATTTTTTATTTCATTAAAACTTTTCTTCTGGGATGGGTAATTAATACGAAAATTTCTTTTAAATTCTGCAGATTTTATTTTTCTAAAGGAGAAAAATATCATTTTTTTTATTTTTGGTAAAAAAAATCTACAGAATTTAAAAAAAATTTTCCTTTTTATTACCAATCCCAAAAGGAAAGTTTAAATGAAATTAAAAAATGGGTGTCACCAAAGCTTTTTTCAAAATAAATTAGATTGAATGGTAATTGAAAGCCGTTTTGGAATGCCACTGTAGCCATAGCAATGACATCAACTCCTTATTTCGTCAAATTTTTAGGTGCTTAGAATGTGTTTCTATGTATTGCATTTAGTTTTATTCTTCTTCTAAAGTATTTATGCATATGTTTTTAGGTCTCAAATTTGCATTCTCCAAATTTCGGGAACTGTACGGAGCCACCTTAAGCAGTGTAGATCTCATATTAGTCATAACAATGATAGGAGGGCTAAAGCTGATAGTGACTTTCAAAAAGACTTTTAGAAGCTCCTTAACAATAGCATATTAGGAAAGTCCATGGAATCACTGAGAAAAAGGTTCGATGTCCAGCTAGTTATGAGTGAAGAACAAATTTATCATCATTTACTTTAAAAAGGTGGTTGCAGTAATTTGATAAAACCAAATAAATAATGGAATACGAAACACATTTTTTGCTAATATAAATAATAATTTTGCACTTGGTGGCTGGTAACATGCCAATTGTAAATAATTGCCCTTTGTTATTTGAAATAACTATAGTTGTGCAAGTGGTTATATCAAATAACCAAATTTGTGCAGTTAGTTATATCAAATAGTGAATGGAATACAAATGGTTGTACATGTATCAAATAACCAAGTACAAGTAAATGTTATATAGAAATAACAGAATGTTAATAAGTGGTTTTATCAAATAACTTTTTGGCACATAAAGAGATTTTATATTATAAAGAGATTATAAAGAGATTTTTCATCCTACTTGTGCCAACAAACAACTGCGACTTCTAAGTCATGGTTACTTTCATACAGATTATACTGCGTACGAAATTGAAAATACTGGTGTTTCCTTATAAATTTTGAAACATTTTGTGAAAGATTGGAAGAACTTGATATAACCATGTAAACACTCGCCCTTCGTCTTTGTACTCCAATTGCCATATCTCATTTTCCCTGAGGTTCCACTCATGTTTCTACCGCTCAATGAAATTACAGGAAATGTTTTCCATTGGTAATGTAACTCTATACTTCAATAACGTGCCACAAGACATGATAAAATCTCCTAATCTGGGAGTCATCCTTCCTGTCAGGGTTCTTTCCAAAGTGACATACTTTTCCCAAGTGCTACAGGGAGGATTCTTAAATGATCATTTCCATAACTCTTTCTGATGACATTTGGTTGTTTGGTAAGATTGAATACTTTACTTTTTGCAAAAATAAACATAATGGAGTACAGCAGTCTGCCAATTTGAATGCACTTTCTCACTCTATGATCCATTACATACCCATTAGTTACATAGTGCGCACTTTGCACTGCTGAGCAAAATAGTATAAATAGCACAATCTAACAACATGAAAATTTGTTTCAGTAGTAGTAGAAATTCAGTGCCACTCTGGGGAAAATTCTTGCAAAGAATCCTGTATCTTGCAGTTGGGAGACCACATCCCCATATTGTCTCATGGTAACAAAAGGAGTAAGCAAATCAGATATTTTCACACTTGAAATGGTGTCATGCATGTTTTTATCAACAAATTTTTTTTCAAATTCTTCTTAGGTCATCCATATCTCTGTACCTAATACAAATTGAAAATGATGCCACATGTGTCTTTGCACTTAGAGAAAAAATGTAACTCGTCCAGTCAGAGTTAGTATATGATACTTGTCATTTCATGAAGACAATCTTGATACACTACAAATAACTGTACCTCAAAATCCATTTTACCGAGGTTCTCCAGCAGAAGCTGAATTAAACCGTTATTGTAGAACTCCTGAGACAGTTGAGCAACAAGCTCTGTCTGTGGCTCTTGGTCTTCAGGAAGGAAAAAAAAGCATATAATTTAGTTTATTTTAAGCTATGAAAACACAAAAATAAAACATAATTTTTGTCACACCCTAATTTTTTTACTGATCTATGACTGACTTATTTTCATTACACTGCTATATCTTAAACCTCAATATGGTAAACCCATATACTCATGAAAAAAAATGACATACTGTATAACTATAATTACACTGTGACTAATTATGACAAGGTAGTCATTCAGTCCAAGGCTTGCCTGCGCGCACGATTATTGAGGTTATTTAAAGACAATTACCGTAATCAAAACAGCAACAAAACTATTCTCCCTGCATAAGTAAACTTTCCAGAACGATTTATAGGCATACAAAGAAAGAAGTCGAAGCAAAAACAAAGTTAAAAACTATTTAGTAATCTCCAGAAATTACAGAAAAATCAAACGCTAAAGCCCCGTTTACACTATGCCGAATTCACATGGTCACGACATAAAATTTAGCCTAACTAAAGCACATTTAATCCCCAACATCGTCATAGTAAGATGGATTTGACAAAATCTGCTAAATGGAAAAGTTCTAGCTACAGAAAAGTTGTAAAACGCCTGATATTGATGTCATGACGTTGCGAATCCGGCATAATGTAAACGGGGCCTAAATGTACATTTCAACCGCATATAAATACGCAACTTCTAATGTAAACAAACAAAGAAATCAGTTCGCAGTTAAAAGTCTGAACAACAAATCAATGTATAAATTTTTACGTTTATGTGTTACTCTGAATTTTCAGAGTCCATTTCGACTTCCTGAGAAAGTTCATTCTCTGAATCAGAATTGACATCAAATACTTCGTCGTCCGAAGATTCGGACAAGTCGACTGATGAATCTGCGTCACTGGCACTGGCAGAGGATCCCTCATGAACTCTCGGTCTCTTTGCTTGTCGAGTTGGCTGACCTGCTTTTTGGCGCCGCTTGCTGTTGAGGTATATTTCGACCGCGCGATCAAGAATTTCCTCTCTTTCTTCCGTGCTCCATAGGCTGTCGTTTCCGTAAATAATCAATGCCTCGTTGAGAGTGTTGTGGCGCATAGATAGGCGTTTATCTAACAAAATATTTGTGACAACGCTGAATGTTCGTTCAACGGATGAATTTGAGCCTGAAATGCTGATAATAAGGCTAACCAACTTGCACAGTTTTGGAAATTCTTCGCGGCGATTACGTAAGACTGACTGCCACAAAGGTTTTGCTTCAGGCAGTTTCGAATAGTGGCTTCTAACGAAATTCTTGAAGCTTTTCCATTCCCTTAAGGCACGGGAGCTATCGAAAGACGCGAGTGAAAGGGGCTCCACAAAATGAGTGGCGAGGCTCTGGATATCTTCAATTCGGAATTCTTTATCGGAGTTCCAAAACGCTGGGTCAATGCACTTCATTTTGGGGAAGATATCATCATCATACGATGCAAAACGATCTTTCAGAGTTGAAATGACAACCGGAATGACTTCCCTCTTCGTGTTACGCACCTTTTCCAAACAATGTGCTTGGTCGAAGCTATTTATTTCAAACTCAACGGTCACATACTCTCGGTTTGGCCTTTTTTCCCTCTTGTCTCCCGCCTTCGCAAATCGACCTTTGGCAACACCGTCCTGTCAAGAAACTCTCCTTCTTTTCCAATTTCGTCTTCCTTCTCACGCAGCTGAAAAATGGTTCTGGTGACAGCCAAGGAAACTTCGTATGGCACGAGAGAATCAGCCTCAAATACCATTGATGTTGGGGCAAGTTGTTCCAGTAAGTCCAAATAGACATCTACGGAGCACAAAAAGGAATACGATTTGAACTTATTCAAGAAGCCACTAATTTTGGCACGTGTGCTCGCTTTAAGCCCTTTTGTATCAGCAACTGCATTCTCATAGGCCAGGATGTAGGCCGGTCACGTTTCAAGAAGATTTTTGAAACCTCGACGGCGATGATTTACAAAATGTGTACCGTGGATCTTGGGCAGCTGGTAATAGTGGATTCCAAGGCTTCGAGCACATTTAGCAACTTGCGCTTTAATCTTTCCAGAGCTCTTCAAAAGTTGATAGTTTCCTCTATAAAATTCCTCAACAGCTTCAAATTCTTGGGTGTTGAACGACGACTTCACTGCAAGCTCGATTCGGTGGTTTGCGTAGTGGATAGTTGACAACCACGGCCGACTGGATTTAAGTTGGGTGAGAACTCCACGATATTTTCCAGTGTTAACACTGGCACCATCGCGGTACAGCTTACAACTTTTCCTCGGTAGCTTTCGGATGACATCTCGTATCGCCCATTTTCTTGGAACAAGCTGTTAATGCCTTTAACGATAACATCTGCACTACCGCCCCCAAATTTCTCCATTTCAAGGAGGCTCGCTACAATGTATACTGGTATGCCATTCCTTTCGGTGCGAATTAAAACCAGCTCCTTCTCTGATTTTGTTTTGCGGGCTTGGCTCCCGTCGCTTATAATGGAAAGGAAATCTGCGCTGCCCAAAATGATGGCGCACTTTTCCTGGATTGCCTCCGCGATACAGTGAATGAATTCCCGTCCAGTTTTTCCATTCTCGTTTCTCTTGATTAGCTGAACACCGTTGGCTTTTAGACACTTTACCAAGACGTTAAAATGGCGATGTGGCATTGTCGGCTCCATTGCCATTTCATACGCACATTTCATGAGCCTTCTGTAGGAGACATTCGTCGATTTTAGAAAGCAAGATTTCACTGACGTCTGAATCTGGAAACGCAGCAAAAATGATGGCAAAAATCTATTTAGCTACGTGTTAAACTCGTATTTGAAACGCTACTTACAAATAAAAAAAACTGTTACAACTTACCTTGCTACTTCTTGGTTGTGAAATTAATTTTTCGCTGGCAGGCCCTGCGCTTTCTAGTTGAAGAGCAATGCGATGGCCTTCGCTTTCCAAATGCCGATTAACCGTATCTTTGCCGACGAAATTAGTTCCATCAATATATGATTTGACGGACGTCTTCACAGGTCCTTTGCAGTTTGGATGCTGAAACAAGGCGTTTTGGTTCCGCTAACAAACTTTGCACCAAACAAAATTAACATATACGCGATTATCAATGTCGATTGTCTTTTAATCAATAACTCCATCTTTTCCCCACTTTAAAAACGTTGTAAGTGCGACCTTGTTGCCTTTGCTGGCCATTTTAAACTATAAACACTCACACTTGAAAACATAACTTACCGACGGACAGCAACAGTAAAATTGGCGCATCGTTTGTTTTTACAATAACATGATACTGAATGTAAATAGTGTTGACGTGTTTGCAATTAGCCTTTTACAATAAGCTAAATATAGCAGCACATAAAGTGAAAATTATGCATTAACAAAACTTTTTATTTTGATTTTACTAATTACGCATGCTATTGGCAAATTTTGCGCGCACGAGAAATCACGCGCCCAGACTCACCTGAGCGCGTGCGGGCGCGCGCTGGTGCGATCGCGCGCCCCCGGAGGCAAGCCCTGAGTCACTCATGTGAAATTCACCTCAAAGGACTTTTAAAAAATAGAATAATTTATAAAAAAATTTTAGGGGTAGTCTACGTTTACCTTGAACTGTATATTGTACAGCTACATTGTATAACTGTACAGGCCATGCCACAGTAAAATATAGTTATCAATATTGGGCAATGTTGTGAAGGTAGCTTGGTATATACAGATTGAAATTGCACATGCTCCTCCAGCTTGTTAACTCAGAAAAGTTATCTGAGGCCCTAATGTAGACTACATGACTTGTCAAGACTGCAGTTAGCAGTATACATGTCAATTATGAACCAGTACAGATAGTAACCTTTGCTCTTCCATCTGAGTCCATGTAGCTCAATGGTTAGAGCATCTCACCAGCAATCAGGTTATGGGTTTGATTCCTATTAGGGGCTCAGATAACTTTTCAGAGTTCATAAGCTCAAGGAGCATGTACAATTTTGATCCAAAATCTAGTTGTTTTATGCACAAAGATTTGAACAAATGTAACAAGGTCATTGGCTCTGGATACTAAGCAAACAGCTCAGAGTTCTGATTATGGTAGTTCACTGTTTTACAGTACTGGTGCTTTCTCTGCATCTGTCCTGGGTATGAAAGTGCATGTAAAACCAAATTTATTTTTTAAAATAAAATAAAATAAAATAAAATAAAATAAAATAAAATAAAATAAAATGAAGTTGCTTGATATTGCAACATTAGAAAATTTTTAGTACACATTTTTATTATAAACATTGTACCATATATTTAATGGCACAGAAACATTTTCCTGAAGAATATTTCATATCACAGTCCCAACATGACACAGTTAATTACCAGTATTACGTGAGAGCAATCCAACATTAGCATTTGTTTCCCGTTGTACATGCAAAAAACCTGCACATAAATTATATTATCATACCTGGCACCACTGTTGGTTAACCCTTTCACTGCCACAGTTGAGCACAGTTGACCCTTTATTATTTTAACCTAGCTATTACCAGATGATTTTACTTGTCAGAGACAGAAAAACCTGGTCAAAGGGTTAGACATTGTCTTACAGTAGTACTCTTAGACAATACTTACCACCAGTCCCGTAAAGTATTCCTTTCATTGCTGCAAGATATTTACTAATATCTTCTAATGCCTAAATTGATAAGGGATCTTTCTTAGCATTAAATTCATGGTATTAAAATGTATTTAATATAGAAGTCTGGTATTAGCATTGTAAGAATACATTCAGACATGTTCAAGGTGCAGTTCATAGAAAAATTCACTAAAGAATTTCACCGATGACCATCATTAACAGAAACTCCTAGACTAATACAGTAGAACCTGAGTTTTTAGGATACCCTTTTTTACGACCACCTGTCATATATGGTTGCTTTTTCTGGCACGGATATTTTGTAGTTAAAATCTACCTGGCATGAGCGACCACCTGTTTAACGAGACCAACGACCATATTTTTAGTACCCCAAACAAGAAATTTACCCGCTATGAGCGACCACTTCAACTTCAAACTGCTGCAATTTGAGAAATGTGTCTGTTTTTCCATGTAAAGCAATTGAGATTGCGACTGCATGCAAATACAGGAAAGCGGAAGTGATTGCGCATTAGTTTGGGCAGCATATGTTTTTCTGATGACATCATTTCGGAATTCAATCAATCATTTTGAAATGTCAAAACTTGCAAATACATTCATATACAGTATCACTTTATGATGATGTTGTTACGAGTTGTGATGGCATGTCAAATCTTGACTGGAAACATCAACTGGTCGACAAAGCCATGACGGGATTTGTGAAATTTGACTACTCTGATGATGAACATCACTGGATGATTTGGAGAAACAAGAACCACGAGCTGTGTGCATACAAGATGGGAGCAAAAATGTTGGAGGAATTGCAGCATTTTGGCCTAGAGAATAGCCATACCTCAAATGAAATTTGAACAAATTAAGCAGTCCACACTGACCAATTTCCTTCCACTTAATAAGTAGATAAACTTAAGCAAATTCTAGTATGATTCTTAGTTAAATAAAGTAATTGTCAAAGAACTTGTTTTTTGCTTGTTTGTTTAGTCATAATAACGCACGTTTTGCTTAAATTCCCCAGATATTTCACACGCAAGAGCGTACTTTAGTTTAATATTTCTTGTTGCATCACAACCTGTCTCAAATGACCACCTGTCATTTAAGACCACTTTTGCATGACAAAAGGGATGGTTATAAAACCCAGGTTCTACTGTACAATTAAGTCAACAAAAGGTTTGATATTCATATATTGCTATTTATAGTTTATAGTTATTTTTCAATGCAGAACTTACTGACATTAACTTTATAACTGGTGGTAAACAGCTTTGACAATGTATCACCATGTATATAACTGGTGACTAATAACAGTATTTTTTTCCAACTACTGTAATACCATAGTTGACTGGGTAAGTGCCCACCATCACCATCACACGAGCAGTGGGCGCTTACACGAGAAAAATGTGCTTTATGCGAAAAAGCGATTTTATATGTAAAAAGTCACTTTGACTTTATACGAAAACGAACAAAACCATTTTAATACTCTTAATATATTGAAACAAACAAAACTATATTACAAAATATGATTGGAAAAATGCACATGGAAAAATGATCCCTTTCTGCCTCTTGGTTACACCTCTGTTACTTCAAATTCTCTTATAATGTTTGATTTTTACTGGACTAGGATTATCTAGTTTTTCCAAATGATGTAAAAAGGTCAAAAGTCCATTACAAAGAAATTACCATAAATCTCACTCCCTCTGCACCACACTCACTGTCTCCTGAGTGCTTAAATATCTCTATATAATGTTCTATTCATCAGCTTGATGTGAATACAGAGCTAAATAATAAAAAGTAGTTAATTGCTAACCTTCTCACTCTTCTTCCCTTGTTGTTCTTTAGAAATCACAAGCAAAGCTTCACATAAAGCTCTCGATAAGTCTTGGGGGTTTTTCTTACTTGAGCTGAATAATGGCATTTTCCTGCAGTATAAATGAAGATAAAAATTTTCAGTCAAACTGGCAGAAATAAAGTTATAAATTTTTATCATAATAAGTGTAGTATTTTACAAGGGGTAACATACTACTTAAAATCACTTGCTGAGTGTGCAAAAACAATTGGCTGCAGCAATAAATTAAAATCAACTTGAAAGGTACGATTTTCTGTTCCATAATCACAATTTTCTGGAGAACAAGTAGATAGAATTCAACAATTAGGGTATAAGTATTCCACACATTGCAAAACAAAAGTCAAAACTGCATTAAACAAGCCTAATGTATAGTTATATTATGACTAATCCTGCAAACATTAGCTAGTCAAATGCAAACATTTTGAAATGTGGCTTGACTTGGGTGTTAATGGATTAACACTGGTATCAGTAACAATGAATTGAAATTAATTTGTAATATTATTATGGTTTTCAAAATTACATCAATTTCTTAGTACTGAAAGTTTACATCATACTGAAAGTTTAAGAAATTTTATTACAGAAAAGCCTATATCAATTATATTAATAGTCTGTTAAAACAGAATCTTGAACTTTAGTATGTATTAAGTATGTGTGCATCAGGACTATTAAGTCCTGTAATTATTGTGAAACCTTTATCCCAGTAATAATAATTAACAATTACTGGATGAGGTTAAGCATGATAGCAAGAATTACTGAGGTCAAGGCTTGTGTTATCTGTCAAAGCCAAAGCAGACAACACAAGCTAAGATCTTGATAATTCTTGCTACCATGGATAAACTGAATTCAGAATTCTTTTATTATCGAATCTTGTCATGTGCCCATAAAGGTAATGCACAATGGGAGAAAACACACTATGTATCATTTGTTAACAATTATAAATATCTTAAAATTCACTTATACATGAGCAATTTTTATACCAAATTAAATTCATTCAATCAAGCATGTCAGCAAGTTTCCATGTTAGGAAAGCATGCATAAGTGAGGGCAACAAATATCTTTTATGTAAAGGTGATTTCTGGTTTAGGAGTATAATAGTAATTGCAAATGCATAGGGTACTCTGCTGACTTGTTCTCAAGCACTTTACATGTATATATACATATTCATCTGAAATCTAAAAAATACTTAAGTAAATACATGCAATATTTGGATCAAGCTAACCCATAGTGTTTTCCAGAAAAGAATACTTTTCCTTGTAAAACTAGATCCAAATCAGACATTTTTTTACTTTAGTTTTGTCAAATTTCTGATCACTTAGGATATCATGTTGTATCATATTTTACAAGAATTTTCTAGTATACAGGATGGGTATAATTTTAAGGCGCTATATATATTTTTTTAAAAAAATGGGTGAGTAAACAGGCATATTAAAGAGACAGCGCCTCCTTTATACAATATACAGAATGGAACACATTCAAAGCTGAATGTATTGGAATACATGAAGTCGGTTGACAATAGATTAATTAATGAGAATCACCAGAGTCTATATGCTATAATAGTCGCAGTCCGATGAGAACTAACTGCTGCAGGCCAACAGGGAAGTTGTTAATTTGGAAATTAAAATATAAAAATTTCTGCTCACATTAAAAATTACATTTTGGGGCATACAATAAAGGGTTTACAGGAGCTTACAATATGAAGGTATATAAATATTATCGGAAGTAAAAGAACGTAATACGATTGATAAACTAGTTCCTTACTTCATAAATTCTTAGATACATCCAGTTGTCCATCAGTTTACATGGCATATTAAGCTTACATTGACCACTTTACCTTAGGAAACATGACATCACAGGAATTGTTTCACAAGTCATTTAATACAGTACGTACCTTTATTGAGTAAAATATTTTAGGTTTTCAAGTTCGTCTGATCACTCGAACTCCACAGCTTCCTTGAATGCTTCTTCCACTTTACAAAACAATTGTGCAGGAAACAAGCCACAATAAGTGTACAACTATTGTAGCCTGTGGTAGGTCGAAATTTTTGAATTTGCCATAAATGAAATCGTTCAAAAGTAAAAATATACACATTAAGGTCGGCCAAATTACATAAACGCTAACAAACTGTAGCGCGACAGGCTGGGGAGAGAAACGCCTAAAATTCTTGAATGTACATTAATTTTCAGGCGAAATATGTGACGAAGTTAATACCTTAGTAATTTGTCACGACGTGTCACCTACCCTGTCAAAAATTTTTCGGCCAATGCCGCTTTTCAAATTTAGTGGCCTGAGAAGAATAACATTAAATAGTTCTCTCAAAATCACTCCGGTTGACCGGCCTATTCTACATTTGCATAATAAATTTTATTCCAGTGCTACCATGTGCATGCCCCCCTTTAACAGAGAGCTGGTGCTGTTGAAAAAAATTTTGGCGAAGTACAATTTTTTTTACAAAATGGTTTGTATTCCAGTGAAAAGTATACGCGAGGACAATTTCTGGGGGAAATTTCCTCAGTGGAAATTCGCCTTTACCACAAAATATAACAAATTGAATCTCAGCTAAATCTTAGGGATACTGGAAAAAAGCGAAGGTGCGTAGAATTATGAGAAGAGTTGAACGTACAGAAAATTTGCAAGGTCTGAATGGGTTTAACCGACAACAGACAAACGGCGTTAAAAGTAATTGTTAACTGACAAATGAAAATTAGTTTCTTGACTGTTTACTGCCAAGTAAAAGTAAACTGTGACCTGTCAATCGAAGCAGCGCTGGGTTTTCCGCACTATGGTTACAGCATGGCATAGATTTGAGTCCTGTAAGTACACCAGTGAAATAGAAATTTGCACTTTTGCAACAAACTCGACGATTTTCTACAGGTATCGCGACTTTAAATGTATCTATTTTTTGCTGGCCGTCTCAGCGATTTTCGTTTATGCATTTCCTGCATGTTATCTTTTTACTATGTAGTACCAAGTCTTAACTTTTACTGCATCATCGTTTGATGAAAAACCGACCTTTACTGTTCTGTAGCACTGAATTTGCCAAAAACATTTTCTTTTTCTAGGTGGACTCTTTAATGTACCTTTTGCAAAATCATTCCTGAAGTTATTTTTTGGTTTATTGGGACATCCTTTCACAGGAATATTACCGAATGAATTTTGACCATTTTCGGTTGCATTATCTAATATCGGGTTACGTAATCAACATTCCTGTCACAGGACCAGATATTTGTATGAATGGACCTTTGAACTCACCCCAGTGTAAGCGCCTATAACATACGTATCAAAGCAATCTAAAACGAGAATTTGATTAAATAGCAGCCAAATACCATTATCATATTTTACAATAAAACCATCAACAAAGAACAAATTATCCATAATAATTAATAGTTGAAAAGTTAATGAAAAAGCTATGGTTATTTTGAGCAGAACTTCCCCATAATGTGGGGGAATTTATAATTTCAAAATAATTTTCTGGGTATTAATTTTGCTTACGCGATTACGATTCCTGCCTGGTATAATAATAATTGCTACTATACTGTATAGCACTATATCACAAATACAGGCGAACCTGAAATTTACTCTTCACGTGACTCTGAATACGACCACCGCTAAGGCCGTCGAAACGTCAGTCACTTCCTGCAACAGTCTTTCTCAAGATTACACTAACCTGAACGATCAACTTCCACAAACTTATAGTACTATACTGCTAATCTGTTGTATTGCATTGTATATTTTTCCAAAAGCATCCGATACTAATCCAGCCAGGATATGACCAGTTAATTATTACGTAACTGTGAAGTCAAAAGTCCAACTGAAAACTGACCAACTGACGACAGAAACACACAAGCGCGTATTCGGACCCTCATATATAGAGTTAGCTAAATGATTATTTCGCCAGTTCTTGGCGAATCTTCGTAAAGGTGGCCTCTGTATTCCGTATCCCCATTGCTTTTTAAATATCTCATATTCCCTTAAATGGATAGCTTGGTATCCTAATAACGACTGTACAATATTCCAATACGTACCTTCAATACTTTATCTCAAAATCTTGTTTATCTTGCTAATTCAAAGTTCAAAGGCGCGGCCATCTCGTACCTTTGGTATACGAAAATCCTATTTCTGATTGGCTTTCGGGGGGTTCACCACACACGATGGCATTCTTGTACCAAGATACATGCAATCTTTGGCTATAGTATTTACAACTGACACCATTGTTGTTCTTGCAGTTTAGTGAGAATTATTCAGTAAGTTCAGTGAGTATTATTTGACATACTGGTTAGTTCACCTGCATGGTCTTCCAAATATCTTACTCTTGAGATAATAATCAATAGTATCACCTTCATCAATGAGGTATCTAGCCATCACAGTTCACACAGTTTGTCCTTAGTCCAGCAGCATCAATGTCATCTGTAGCTCCCGGTATGTATTTCCACGTCCGAGAACTGTGTCGTGGAACAATTTATCGACAAATTTCATCGACAAAGCCATGTCAGAAAATGTCTTATATTCCTTCAAAACGTACCTTAATAATATTAATGTCATGATTAAATTGTCAGTAATTAGGTATCCTACGCACTTATTTAATTTTAGTTTAACATCATTGCTTGTAAATAGTTGTATACATAGTAACTTGTTCTTTTGTAGATTTTGTATTATAATTTAAGATCTCTTGTTCACACACGGGCCCTTTGAAAAACAGCATTGTCCTGAAAGGTTACTGTGCTTAAATAATTCCAATAATAAATGATTATGATAATATAACAACAACACTACTCCTACTCCTGCCACTACTACTATTACTAGTGCTACTGCTACTAATAATAATATACACCGCGCTTTTTGAGTGGTCACAAAGAATAAAAGTTATTTTCTCAGGAATCACTTGAAATTCTTAGGCCTTGAAGGACGGGCGAAGATCCTTTTGTCTTTCAAGTGAGTTATTTACGACCACGCTCTCCATAAATAATGACCGGTTTCTAATTATAATAATAATAACAATAACAATAACAATAACAATAACAACAACAATAATAGTAATAATAATAACAATGTGAAATTGCATGAAACTGTGAAATGTACATCAGGTCGGAGGAAAACAGTCTAGGTTGGTATGTGAAGAGAAGCGTGGAATCAATATTAGTGCAGGTAAGAGAAAATGGTGTACTAAGAACAGAAGGATGCGTAAAAAAAGAGGACTATAAAAATAATAAAGTGGAAGAGATGGAAGAGAGATGGGAAAACAAGACGATGTATGGCCAGCTCTACAGAGAACTGAAAGACAACCCTGACATTGATTTAGAAAAATCATGGTGGTGGCTACGGAA
>JBAHVQ010186593.1:0-15357 GCA_036872915.1 Nanipora kamurai | reverse complement strand
ATATATAAGCGCGTGAAACTCAGAGTAGCGACAGCAAATTTCGTCTGTTTCACTTTCTATATATATATGTATATATATATATATGTATATATATATATATGTATATATATATATATGTATATATATATATACCTCGATAACAATGTACCTCGATAACAAACGTCATCCATAAATATCGCATGAAATTGAAATAATTCATGACAGAACTAGAAAATGATTTTTCGTGGGTACTAGTTTAAAATTAGTCTTAAGTATCGGAGATATCGCAGTTCATGGGCAAAGATAGGAACTTCGAATAGACAATGGACCTACTTTCTTCCATAGCTCATGAATAATATCAAACAAAAAATGACGGCAAACTTTTAGGTATTCGTAATGACCAACCAAGCTCTCCTTTTAAAAACTCTTGTTATCTGTAAACAAAGCAAACGTTAAGTATTTAGTGGTCCGCAAATATCTACGAAGTAGTGCATGAAAAGTTTATAAACAACCATATGAATATACCAGTTATCTGTGGCTATAGGTTCCCTTGACGAAACGTCTTCTACGGTTTGTTTGGCCGACACCGTTCTCTTGAACTAGCAGTAATTCCATTCATAAATTAACGAGTGAACGGTCTTTTTATACATTAGTGGTCGCTGGATGAATGACTGTTATGTGGGAACACTTCTGACCTGAGATAACCAAAAGCGCGAGAATGAGGATGGCATAGAACTGGTTACTTTCTTGCTGATTTGTTTGCTCTTGCTCTTCGATTAAGTTTTTATTGCAATCGACTTTACTATAGTCTTGTCAAAATAATACTCATGTTGGTAATTCCTATATCAAATACGGACATTCGATAATTGATGAGTAAATATCTACCACTCCACCGCGCTTTATCAAATTAATCAGTACTCCCCTTCTGTGGTCTCCATCCACAACAAATGCCTAAAAACAACTTACTGGCACTCACAACTCTCAAACCTTTCGAGTGGCTGAAGAGAGGGGAAGAGGAGACCCATAGAGTAAAAGAAGTTTAAACAGAAGGCACGTTTCATTCTTTGAACTGAATACTTCGTTCATATTCGTAAAATATTATGTTATCACAATACGGTTTTTCTTGATCTTTATTGTATTTGAGGTTTAGTTATTTTTTAATTAAGTTTGTATACTTCAAACGTGAAGACACGATAATGGTTTCTGTAGAAGCGAACCTTAAATGCATACTGTCCGACATTGTTGCATTGTAACACAAAATAAGTCCTTCTAACTGAGTTCCATCGTTGCTGTGTACGTTTATAGACGGTTTATGTTTGGCTTCGTTTGTTATGTATCCTCATTGATAATGTTTTTTCTATTTCTTTCCTCTATATCTCTTTGAAGATCTTTACAATCAACCGCCGCAATGATCTACCAACCAGTTCATTTTCTTTTACTCGCCTCACTCCACCGAATATTCGCTAATCCAGGTAAGTTTCAAGATGCTTATGTCTCGTTAGACCAATTTTTCCTTTAAATGTTAAGCTTTCAGTATAAGTCATCACAGTCGGCGCACCGAAGGTCAGTCAAGCGGTCAAGGCAGTGAAATAGTTTTACAAGAATTTTTATGAAGTTATATAATTGGATTGCTGGAGAAACCACAACTTGTTTAAGGCACAAGTCGAAAGGCATTTCTTTTTCGCTATTTTTGGCGGAAGTTGAAATCTCCTAAATGAAATATATAGAAGTCGAAAAGAACAATACACAGTTTGCAAAATTACATAAGTAATTATATCACTTTGAAAATTGCTCGATTGTGGTTGGTCCAGAAAAGTTTTGCAAGTCAATTCGTTTAGTACATTTCTGTGCTAATTGATGTCTCCACAGTACACTTATGAAATTGAAAATTAGTACTAGACATTGTCATAGAGAGGTCTTTAAATCACAGGATTTTCTTGGTTAAATGAAGCGACCTTTCGTTGAAAAACTTTATGAACATCGAATTTTTTCGCCTCATACACTGGCAAATAATAAGGTGCGAAATTCGGAGATGTTGCAACGATGACGGTGTAAATTAAGGACATTATTAAAGATTTAACGAGTATAAAGCTACATGACAAACGTCGTTCGCTCTAAACGTCAGTTTTAAGGTCTATTCACACTGAACACGAAACCGTAACGCGACGCGACTTTCCAGTTTCTAAAAGCGAATAAAATTACCCTAGAAATGAACATTTGGAGGTTTTGTATCCACTAGAATCAACAAGTTATCCTGTCATTATTATTTTATCAAGCTTCTGAGGTCCGAGTCCACTGATGTGAACGCACCATTAGGGACCGAAGGAAGGGCTTCATACAGCCAGACCCAGGCTCCTCAGCATCTTGAAAAACGTTTTCTATTAATTAGCCAGAATAGGACGTTTAGGCGGGAAAATTCCCGAATTCATTTTGGTGGATATTAACGAGAAAATACATACCTTTTTCGGGAAAAATCCGCGGCATAAAAGGTGGTGGAGCTCTAGAGCTGCTTTTTTGTAAATTTATTTGTATAAAAGAACGAAAAATGTCTGTTTAACCTGTGGAAACGAGATTTGGAAGGAAAGTGTTTCGAGTCAAGGTCATGAAGGTAAACAGTAACATTCGGACATGAAAACAAAAACATTGTTAAAACTGTTAGAAAATGAACCAAAACCACATAATAAATTCCTAAATCATTCATTTATTCGAAAGGCTCAGACAAATAGTTACCACTTCATTTTTGATTAGTAAGTCTTTATTATTGTTAAAGGTTTGTTTTGTCATGGCTGATGATTTAACGAATAAGGTAACGCACTCTGGTTGTTTTTTGACAGGGGACTTCGGTCCATCGTTAATTGTCCAACCAAAAGACACTGTGGCTGTTCCTGGTACGAATGTTTCGCTCTATTGTATCGTTAGAGGGAAACCAAAACCAACGATTCAATGGCGAAAAGACGGGGTCGTCCTCACCGGGAACCATTTCAAGGTTGCATCCAACGGGGCACTTGTCATTCTGGGCGCAAACCAAGGAAGAGATCAAGGGATATATCGCTGTGTAGCGAGCAATCGCATTGGAACCATTGTTAGTTTAAAAACAAAGCTTGGCTTCCCGTGTAAGTGCATTAAAAATTTGCAGTTATGCATTGTACATTTTATATTTCACATTAAACAGTGTGTGCCGTAAAAAGAGCTACCCTATTCATGCTTCATTAAGTAATAGATAAACGCAAGTATTTATCGTATTTGTGAAATGAATATTTATACGTACTAGTCAAATGAATAGCAAGCTCTCGAGGGAGAAGCTTATAAAGAAGTAAATAAAGTACATTACAATGCAAACGCATAGTTCGCATAGAAATTGTAATAGTGACTGAAGTTAAAGTCATTTATAATTGATTTGCATTTCGAAGTTGAGCAGCTTTTATGGACTAGTCAATGTAAATTAGCATACTCTAATAATAAGTTTATGTACATTGGTTAGATTCTATGGGTATTTAAATTGCACATTTGTATAGTATTGAAAGAATCCGTGGCTGACAACGTACATCTTTTAGATCTAAAGATGACCCCTTGTCCAAATAGATTTTTTATCAGTAACTACTGATTTGACTTATTAATTACATTATTCATTCATGGACGATTTTGGCATTAACACTCAGTAATAAGAAATGATATTGGTATTTGGTGAAGGATATTTTCGAGTGTCAGAATGATGTATATATTTTTAAAGAATATACCCTTCACTCCACCGGCATTCCCACCGATATATATACACAATTCGTGACGACGCTTTCAGCAACGGCCTTAGATTGCCAGGGTTGCGGGTTTGATTCCCAACCGGATGCCCTAGAGTTGCAATTATTCGCAACTCGTCCCTGTTGGGTCTCAAAAATATATCATTCTGACACTCAAAAATTTCCTTCACCAAATACCAATACTATTCATTTATGGCTTATTTTATAGTTTTAAATCCATTTGCGGTACCAACCTCAAACGTGAAAGCGAGCGACGGGGATCCAGTGGTACTGAAATGCGATGCTCCAGCAACACAGCCCTTATCTATGCGCAGTATCAGATGGTCGAAGAGAGATGTACGATTTTCAGATCTTCTCCCACCTCTAGAAAACAGCAATTATTACAGCGTCAGTGAGAAAGGAGACTTGTACTTTTCGTCTGTGTCAAGTGCTGATACGGGAACATACGTTTGTGTCGTTGGGAATACCATCCTTGGGAGAAGTGAAGAAAGGACTGTGAAACTGAAGGTCAACTTGATACAAAGTACGGAATTCTGTTGACTATTTGATAGTATCGCACTGAAGCATGCTTTCCTCTAGGCCTGCTGAGGGTTTGTGTAAGCCCTGGAATTTGTTACCAGGGATTGAGGAGGAAGACGTTTGATGTTTGTGGGGGATTAATTCTTTGTGAAAATTGAGCCAAAGGGGTGCATCACTCTGATCTATCGCAAAATTTCAGGGAAGTAAATATAGAAAATAGCATTTTCGTACCTTTATTTTATCAATAAAGATGTCATAAAGAATAGAACTTTCTTATACCATTAGTTAAGTTGAGTAACGAGTGTGATTTTACCCTTAGGGAAGAATCCCTTGTTTGAAATGTTGGGCGGCTATAACCGCAAAAGTCCCCACTCCATACCGCCAGCCCTAATGTAAAATACAGTGCTTTTTGCATGCATTACTAGTACATGGTTCGTTCCTGTGCAATAAAGCGTGATTAAAAGTTTAGCAAGATTTTGTTACCTGTTTTGCCAATTTTATTTTCAGAAAGTTAAACTTAGACCTGTCTCGCACATCTTTAATTTGATTATCATTCTTACAATCCTGCAAATGTATCTTTTTCATATTTTACATTTATCTTTTTCTTTTATCATGAATCCATTAAGGACAAAATTAGATTTCCGAATTTGATAAGCCATTTTGGAGTTTTAAGTGCAAAACGAGATTAGAATGAATTCTAGTTCAACAAAGCATAACCGAGAATATAACAAAGGCTGAGGGTTCTTTTTAGAAAATTTCAAAGAAAGGCTCATTTACCGATTTAAATTATCTTTCCGGACCATCAGTTAAAAAATTTGATCCCAACTAAATGCCTAAGCATGACAGAAGTCTTTGAAGTCGCAAAGGTACATAAACACCGCAGTCTCAACCCTCGTAAGTTTTATCCCGATTCAAATGACATGCGCAGTTAAAACTATCAATTAATCAACTTATGACGGATCCTTGTGTTCACCAGTTGCGTACAAAAATATCAATATCTTGCAAAAAATGTCTCCAAGAAATAAGTATGTCGAAAAAAGACAAATCCAGATAAGTCTTGAAAGTGAAAATGAAAAGAAAGTAGATTGCAGAGCGGCACACAAAAGCAAGCAGTTCTTGGTGAAAGTATTGGTCGACTTGTTCAAAATTGCACGAGGAGATCAGCAAAAATTTGAGTAAAAATATCCACTTTGTTTTACAATATGTACGTTTTTGTAAAAGAAAAAGACTCATTTTAGCCTGCTAAATAAGTAGTTCGAAATCTTCGATCATTGGTTGTGGGGGAGTTTATTGTATTTTTCGTCAGAGATTACTAATGAGTATTAGAGGATTATCTTAATAGCTTACTTTCAAGTTTTTGTGCATTTCTTTTTTCATGTGATCAGAAACATCCTATGCCGTGAGAAGCCCTGGTGTGTTTGACGATTTTAGTGATCCAAAATTTGCTGTTAAAGGGAAACCATTCGTATTAGAATGCATGGTGCAGGGAAGGTAAGAATCTAAAAGGCGAAACTGATATGTGCTGAAATGAAGTTGTCAGTGGCAGGACAAGATTTTTTCCAATTGTCTCCACTTCTTTCTTAGGATCACCCAATGTCCATACTTATACTTAGTGTATCCTTGTGCTGATGACCATTGTTGCTTAGTGCTTCTTAAACAGGAAATTATGCTTGTACTGGTTCTTCCTACTTGTTTCGTGGTAATCGTTAGTCGTTGGTGCTGCTTGCTACTTGAAGTAACTTCTTAATCGCTTGTCGCTTCTTTCTTGCAGCTTGCTGCTTGTTGTCTGTTTCGTGTTGGATAAGTTAGGTAGATGTTCTGAGCTGTACAAAACACGCAGGTTTTTCTTTTATGTAAATGTTTACTTTTCCCAACAAAGCTTTAATCCAACAATCTGTAACAGTTTAATAAGCGTGGCTGGTTTTCTCCGGACACTCCCGTTTCCTGCTGTATTAACATACTGGACCTCCATTGAGCCTCGTTAGCTGATAGGAACCTCTTTCTCTTTACTTGCTTCACTTCACTTTACTTCACTTCACTTCAAGTCACTTCACTTCACTTTACTTTACTTCTCTTCACTTCTCTTCGCTTTACTTCATTTCAAGTCACTTCAAGTCGCTTTACTTTACCTTACTTCACTTCAATTTACATCACTTCATTTTACATCACTTCACTTTACTTTACTTTACTTTACTTTACTTTACCTTACTTCACTTCACTTCACTTTACTTTACTTTACTTTACTTTACTTTACTTTACTTTACTTTACTTTACTTTACTGTACTGTACTGTACTGTACTTTACTTTACTTTACTTTACTTTACTTTACTTTACTTTACTTTACTTTACTTCACTTTACTTCACTTTACTTTACTTTACCTTACTTCACTTCATTTCACTTTACCTTACTTTACTTTACTTTACTTTACTTTACTTTACTTTGGTTTCACTTCACTTCACTTTACTGATAGCTTTACTTCGGTTTACGTCTATTTTGTTGATGCATCAACATTTTTGCGAGAAAAAGCCATTTGGTTTCACTTTATCGCTAGAACAATTTCATTTTGAAGCTTGTCAAGATCAAACGAAAAGACAATCTTCATGATTATTTTACACTAGGCCAGTCCCAAGCATTTCTCTGAAGAAGAAGGGCGCAGATACAGTTCTAGGCACTGCATCAGCAAACAAACGAACGTACATCATTAGGGATTTCACTGACAAAGATGCTGGGGACTATGTTTGCCAGGCATCGAGCGTTTATGGAGATACCAGTGAAAGAACAACCACTATCCGCATGCTAGGTAAGCAACACTGATAAATAATCAAAATCCATGTACATCATTCCATTAAAGTCCACCCAGAAAGTGAAATCCACTCCGTCACAGTCAGTAGAAATGCGTGACCTACACTGATGTGTGCATGGGGAAGCTTGGTTTATTGTAGACGACATGTGAACGCTTGTCTAACTCGTGTTTTCAGAGAAGAGTGATTTCTGAACCCCAGGCGGGAATGAAATCCGGAACCTTAGTATGACCGGTGAGACGATGTAACCAATAAGCTGCCAAGACTTAGATGACACATCTGCACCTGAGCTCACCATATGAGTCTTAGTAGCTCAATGGTTAGAGCGTCTCACCGGTTATCCGAAGGTTGTGGGTTCGATTCCCGTCTACGGCTCAGGAATCGTTTTTCTAGGTGCCCGAGCACGACAAACATTCATATGTGTTAATGCTCACCTAACAGTGTTCCCGCCCGAGACAGTCGAGCCGGTCTATGAAGGGATGACAACAACTCAAGGTATTATGATTAGAAATTAATAGACTATGAAATGTGAACATCAGTAGGTGGACTTTTTGCTAGGTTGAACGGTTATCAGAAAACTAACCAGCAATGTTTCCACAAATTACTTCCATGAATTGCACTATTTACCGGTGGAGTTTAACAATCACTCAATAAGTAAAGGTAGACAGATATAGCTACGGATACGGATGGAGATAGGGATAGGAATATGGATATGGATATGGATATAGATATGGGTATGGAAAAGTATATGGACTATGGATTTAAAAGAAAGGTGTAGATTCACGTTGATAAGCCATTTCTAAAAATTTTATAACATTTTTGCTTTCAGTCGAGGCTAAATGGGTGGATATGCCAGATGATGTAGCAGTTGATGTGAACACTAGTCACACTTGGAAATGCAAAGCCGATGGAATACCACCTATTACTTATAAATGGTTTCACAACGGGAGAGAGTTGAGGAAGTCAGACAGACACCTTATCGATGAAGGTATCTTAAAATTTCCTCAAGTGACGCTGAATGACAGTGGAATGTATCAGTGCTCTGCTTCCAACGACGTCAAAACATTGATGACATCAGCCGAACTGGATGTCCATGGTGAGTCCATAATTGCAAGGAACACTGCTTAGAACGATCAGCTTTTAAATTTAGTCAGTCCATCTGCTTGTCTGTTCGTTCGTTCGTTCATTCTTTCGTTTATTCATTCGTTCGTTCATATTGTTCATATTGTTCGTTCATATTGTTCGTTCTATCGTTTGTTCATTGGATAGTTCGATCATTCATCCGTTCATTTGTTCGTTCTTTATTTCTCTGTATATCAAACATTCGTTCGCCTGCTTTCATTCGTTTATTGTTTGGTTTACATCTCCCAATAAAACGGCTTGGTTAAAGTTGCAATGAAGAGTCTTTAATGCTCGAATAACGCGGGAAGTAGTAACTAAGCCACCTTCTGGTTTACTTTTAGTGCGCTTGTACCAAGGCATACTGCGCAGAAAAATTTATAAGTTTAACCATTTCTTCAACGGAGGTGTCTCCTAGACGACCGAAGTTATCTGTTATCCAAATAACCGAGTTTGACCCGGTGAACTCTAAAAAGACTGGAACGATAACTCCATAAGCCTCACCTTATTATCGGGTGAAGCCAAATTTTCCGCCCATACAGGCAGCCATGTGGGTATGAATCACGTGTGTTCTGTACGTGCAACTACCACGTACATATAGAGTGCGCGTGTTTCTTGCGTGTAGCTACCACGAGTGAAGTTACCAAGGCGATAGTGACAGTTTCTGATATGTTTTAGTTCGTGAATTCTATTTTACGGTAATAACAACAGACCTGAATGGTAAAAACTAAATCAAATGTAAGATTAACGATAATTTGTTCCTGGTCTTGTTCTATGAAGTGCTAAAAAATCTTGGAATATCAGAAGAAAATGAAAAACACCAGGTCCCGGTTGTATAAAACTCTTAATCACGATTTAGTCAGCGGTCGTGTGATTAAAACGTCGTTAAATTCTTATCCACTAATCCTGATTGGCTTAAACTAAGCACTAATCATGATCAAAGTTAATCACCTTTTATACAACCAGCCCCTGGAGCTTCGGGGAGGATTTTCGACCGAACTTTTTCATCCGTTACCGATGGACAAGTAAACCACAAGACTACTTATTTTGGTTTGATAGGAGCCGGGAGACAAAGAAAACTGTCTCAGAAAAACGAAACTCGGCGTAAAACGATCATTTCTTTTTACTTTTTTAAGGTTTTTGTAATAGTGTTTTCATAAAGGGACTGGGGCATACCTATACGTCAGCATCTATGGTTAGTTTCAAAATTCAATCAATCACAGATCCAGTCTTTTTAGAGCGCACTGGCTTGACCAAGGAGTGAAAAAAGTTAAGGATAAATTTTAACCCCTCTCTGACATTCCCCTCCTTGCTCAACGAGTAAAATCTTCGGGCGGCTGCCAGAATAAAGTTCTTGAAACTATCCACGTCCTCAAAGAGGTCGAATCCTGTAAAAGTTCAATATTTAGTTTTCATTCACGAGCGCCATTTGTTAGTTCTCTTTCGTTTTTATTTTATTAGCTGCACCACCAAACTTTGGAAAAGGAAGTGTTTCCCCAAATGACATTACCAATACTGTGAAAGGAGGAACGGCTGAGATCCCCTGTAAACCAGTTGGAGCTCCGAAACCAAGTGTAATATGGCTTAAAGGATCGACCGCCCTTGGGAAGTCCGGCGTGAAAAGAATAGAAGTTACGGAGGACGGTACCTTGAGAATAAAGAATGTAAAGGACACTGATAAAGGCTCCTACACCTGCTTGGGGAAAAACTCCTTGGGATCGGCAAAGAAGGATACCGATCTTTTAGTAAAAGGTAATTCTTTCATCTCTCCAAGTCTTTAAAAGGATATGGTGACATAAATTAAGTTTGTCTGATTTGAAAGAGCTCTTCCATTTTACAACTTTTCAATAACTTTCTTCGCTTTTGAGGAATTTCTACTTAATTGGTATGCAAATGAGATGGTTGCGTGACGTCATAACCAGGGTACTGCATTTCCATGCATTGCAAAATCAGTTATACTTTCGTGATTACTCAAATTTACCCAATCTGCAATGTTCAGTGTCATTAACAATATTTATGTACACAGTTGCAGGTGATTTCGTCGAACAAACCTAGAGATATAACGGCTTTTGCAATGTGTGTTGCTTAGCTTCACGTTCTTGTAAAGATGCAGAGACCCCAACATCGTTCCTAAAGGAATCCGAATTTAACAGCACTTGGTCTGCTCTTTTTAATCACTTTCAATGATGTCTGCATTTATTCGAACACTTATGTCACGTCAACAAGCCTTGTTTCTTACATTAGTAGGTTGAACGGTTCTCATTTATTATGACGCCATCTAACTCGTAGTTGGTGATTCCTCTGAAGACGACCAGAGTTAACAGATTGAAAGCTAAGCAGAATTAACTAACATTCGTTCGTGGTGTTCCACAAATTTATCTTAATATTATCTCATGACACATCCACAATTCATCGTTTCAACACAAGCGTTAAATCCTTTATTCAACTCATCAGTATTCAAAAGTGTGATGACCTCACAAAACAGTGTGATAACCACTTATTGCATGCTAATGAGCGGACGTCTTCACTTCCAACAACCAACGTTTGTTTCTGGTAAAGAAAAAAAATCCACGTAATTGTGGGTGAGTGATGATATAAGACGGTTAATCAAAGTTCACTCGTGTGATAAAGAATTTAACATCACTCGGGAAGCTTGAACGTCCACTCGGAGCCTACGGCTCCTAGCGATGTTAAATTAAGCTCCACTCCCAATGTTAAATTAAGCTCCACTCCCAATGTTAAATTAAGCTCCACTCCCAATGTTAAATTAAGCTCCACTCCTAATGTTAAATTAAGCTTCACTCCCAATGTTAAATTAAGCTTCACTCCCAATGTTAAATTAAGCTTCACTCGCAATGTTAAATTAAGCTCCACTCGCAATGTTAAATTAAGCTCCACTCGCAATGTTAAATTAAGCTTCACTCCCAATGTTAAATTAAGCTTCACTCCCAATGTTAAATTAAGCTTCACTCGCGATGTTAAATTCTTTATCACACTCGAGACCATTGATTAACCCTTACTTAATGCTATCGCCATGCAATTATTCGAAGAATTAAGCTTTTCCTTTTTTGTTGTTTTTGTTTTCAGACGGCGTCGCTATTGTTAAATTCCCAAGTACCATCTCAGCAATCGTTGGGGAGAACGTGACCATAACCTGCAAAGCAGACGCTGCCAAAGGAACAATTATTACGTTCCAGTGGGAGCAAAATTTTCATCATATTATGGATCGTAATGTAGATATCCAGCATGGCATGACAGGAAGAGAAAGTCACTTGATAATTACAGACGTCACCTTGCGGAACCGGGCAGTGTACTCGTGCAAGGCGAGTGCGGATGCTGCAGTTGGGTTCGCAAGTAGCTCCGATACTGCAGAGGTGTCAATTGACGTGAAAGGTTAGCTTGAAATGATGAATATCATCCAACCATTACTTTTGAGATGGAAATTACATGAGAAATGCTCAAAACGAAACTCTCGAAAACAGTATCAAAATTATTATTACAATTATTATTGTCGTCAAATGCGCAACCAGGATTTTTGCGAGGGGGGTCCCAAGAGTTCGAGGGGCTCGCTCTTCCACTAAATATTTGAATTCTTAAACCTGGGCCCCCTGCACCCCTGAAATTCGCCCCTGATTTTTATCATTACTAGTGTTAACATTGCCATTCACACAGGTTTTGACGGAAGTGTTATCACGAGCACTAGGTATTACCATTAGTATTACCACTACCTTTACTCCAGGTGATCTGGAAACACGAAAGTGGGCTGGGACTAGTTGTCAAATAGAAAGCCATTTTCAATCTTAAATTAGTTCATATCTCATGAACTCCACAAAATTCGTCTCTTAGATTCGTCATGGACATATTTTTCCCTTTACCGAATACTGACACTACGTTTGAAACAGTTTCACCGAGTACACAAAACGTTACAATTGATTAAAGATATGAAACTGGATTTCAATTTTGCTGCTAGTCCCAGGCCTTTTGGTTGTGGTCAGATTACCTAGCTATTATCACGACCACTTGTATTTCCACCTCATAATTACCATACTCTCATCTTATCTTAATTTGTTAACCTTTAACTAAGACAATTTTGAACTTTACTTAGGTCCTCCCGAAGCCCCATCATCGATTAATGTCGGTCAAGTTTGGAATCATCGTGTCAATGTCAGCTGGACGCCACAGTCTAACAATAACAGCCCTCTTAAGAAAGTGATCATTCAATATCGAACACTTTTTGAGCCGAACGTATGGTACATTGCACAAAATATTCCAGTCGGGGGTAAAGATCAGGCTGAAGTGAAATTATCTCCATGGGCCTTTTACAGGTTTCGAGTAATTCTCGAAAATAGCGTTGGAAGAAGCAAACCAAGCCCAGAGAGTGGTCTGGTGGAAAGTTCGGCATCAGGTAGTAAGCAATTGGTGTTTCGAAATTGAGACAGGGAGGCTGGGAGAGAAACAGGAAGGAAGGAATAGAGAAAAGAAGGGTTGAAGGAAAGAGAGAAACGAAGAAAAACAAACGAGAAAAAGAAATCAATAAAACAGAGAGGGAATTTTAAGTAATTTTTCCTTTGATTTAACAGTTCCCGATAAAGCTCCCACAAATATAACTGGAATTGGACAAAGCCCAACAGAGTTAACCATCTACTGGCAGGTAATTAACTCAACTGACTCAATGTGCAAACGTCGTCCCCGTGTCTCCAAAAATATTTAACATCAGATATGTCCACACTCTTCTCACAGTAACACAAATGGTCTTAAAGTGGACGAAGTCATTATAAAAACTTTGCAAAAGATTCTTATAAGTATACTTCCTTTCCGTTCGATTGTACGGTCCCTCATAGGGAATACATATGGACAATTTTTTAGAATCACCCTTTCAATGCACAGTACAAAAGCTAGGGTAATATCCATTAAAGCAAGAGACACACTATCGCGTCGCTGGGTCGCTAGAGCTCAGCGACAAGGCGTCGGGTGACCAAACTACAAGTGGTGAGACACACTGTGAAAATCGGTAGCAACAAAGTGACAAAAATCCTTCACGGTCGTTCTACATATTTTTCAACCTAATTTATTGGCGAAATCACAGAAAACGGCAAATTTTAGCTAAATTTTAAGGTGGCTTCAATTATAGAGTTATGTATAGCATTAGTTGCTGTTATTTTAAATAATTTAAGCATCGAAGAGAATCATGAACAAAATAAACCAGTCCGTCGAAGGCAATGGTGAGTTCGAGATATTAGTCGACGTCAGCGAGGTCAGGGTGACCTCACAAATCTTATCCAGGACAGAATGCATTCTCTAAGCCTTTATCAGAACCTCACTGAGCGACGCCTTACTGAAATTTTACGCCAGCGACTCAGCGATTTCATGTGCTCCAGCGAATTCAGCGAAAGGCTCCCAGCGACACAGCGACAAGCCTTAGTAACCGTGCAAACGTGTCGCTGAGCTCCAGCGACACGGCGACAGCGATAGTGTGTCTCTGCCTTAATATTTATGTGATAAAGGTATGTGATCCTTGTTACACGGTGATAAATTTTTCAGCGGGTAGTCATTATACACAATGAATCAGTAATTATTTGCGTAAGCTGATAAAATTAACATTTATGTTGAAAATGATGGTTTCACCAAAATAGGCAGTCACCCAATATATGGTGTGTGGTGGCGCAATGTTAGTGTGCGTGTCTCTCACCTCGGAGGAAACCGTAGTAAGACTGGACCCATGAGGGATGGCCCTTACTGGACCTCTAGGGAGAACAGAGTAGTTTAGCTGATAGTGTTATCCAGTATAAATAAAGGAACTTTACTTTTTTCCCAGACCTATATATGCTACATGTTATCTGTATAAATAGAACTCGTTTTTTCCCCCTCCAAAGCGTATTTTTCAATTTGAGTCATTTTCTTTCCAGCCTTTAAAACGTATCGACCACAACGGACCGGATCTTCACTACGCCGTGTTTTACCGCAGGGTCAAAAATCCGGCACCAATGACTCGCGTGGAGGTTCGTCAAAAGCCGGTGAAGAACAGACATGAATATACCATAAGAGATACAGATTTCTACCAACAGTTTGAGTTCCAGATTCAAGCCATAAATGCACTCGGCTCAGGCCCCAAGAGTGCAATTGTGTACGGGTACTCTGGCGAGCGATGTAAGTTGAACAACAAAGTTAACCTAAAAGCCTCAGGAAATTTTGCTTATCAAACTATGCAACGCACGAACTCTAAGCTTCAAACGGGACACGAACGTACAACAATCTGAATGCCACCCAAACGCTCTAACCATTGAGCCACTAGAGCTCAGATGGCAGAGCAAGGTTACTTACGGTATTTAAACCTGGGACGAGCTAGTCGGTAATGACTTCTTGACCTACTGGCTCGTTCCAGGTTTAAATACCGTAAGTAAACTTGCTCAGCCATCTGAGAACCTGGGACGAGCTAGTCAGTAATGACTTGCTGGACTGCAAGCCGTAAGATATCAAGATGGTAATTTTTGAATTTTAAGTTTTGAGTCCCGTCTGGAGCTCAAGGTTTTTTGAGTCCACGGCGTTGCACAGTTTCATCAGCAAAATTTCCTAAGACTTTAATAGCGTCAAACTGCAAACTCAAAATTCAATAAGTTATCACAGTTCTTATTATTTGTAACCAAAATTTGGACAAACGAATCGAAATTAATTTCAGTGGATTCCTAAAGAGCCATTTCCTGTTGTTGGAAATACACGAATAAATTATAAAGTCCTACAAACAAGAATACTGATACATAACGAAAGGCTCGTTCTTCAAGCTTTATGAAAGCTCAGAAAAGTTGTGAGTTCCCCAGCGGGAATCAATGCGAATCAATCCGTTGGGGAACTCACAACTTTTCTGAGCTTTCATAAAGCTTGAAGAACGGGCCTTTCGTTGTTTATATCCAAGCTTGCAAAACACTTACACTCTACGCTCTGTAGATTGAGTTTGCTCGTATGTAGATTGCATTACAGGCATGTCTCAGGTTTCAACTATGAAAGCAGCATGTCAAACAAAGGACCCAGGTCCCAAATTTACCTCAGATTTTATGTCGAGTCCTCATGGTCTAGTGGTACGACAACCGTACCGGCAATCGGGAGACGCTGGTTCGATTCCCGTTGGGGAACTCACAACTTTTCTGAGCTTTCATAAAGCTTGAAGAACGAGCCTTTCGTTGTTTAT
>JBAHVQ010186582.1:0-15363 GCA_036872915.1 Nanipora kamurai | reverse complement strand
ATTAATACATTCTTATCAGAATAAGATAGATCAGAAAACGGCAAAGTATCTGCCAACAAAAGAGACTGGGAAGCACCTGTGTCTCTTAAAATCCTAACAGGAGTTGCATTAGATAAATCACTAGTAAGTGATACAAAACCATTGTGAATAAATGGCTCAAAAATCTCCATAACGGGATCAGAAGAGGATTTGACCTCGAAATTATGACTAAAACGAGCGAGAGGATTAACCTCCGATGTGCCGCGCACATCCTCAATGAATTTGGGCATATTTTGAAAAGAAGTAATAAAACCAGTAGGCTTTGATCCAGTTTGACCCTGTTGTTTATATTTCAATCTGTAGCAATCTGCTACCAAATGTCCGTTCTTCTTACAATAATTACAAACAAGGGGATTAAAAGGTTTGTTTTGTGGAGGTCATTCAAATTTTGATGGGGGTGACTTGGAATTTTGATTCCAACGTGAACTGGTGTGCTTATTTGATTTATTAGAATTTTCTTTTAAAGAATCTTTAGAAGAGCCAGGCAAACGCTTATCAAATGAAGGTGAGTTTTGACTTTTAAAGGAGAAGGATTGTTGAGGCTTTCCTACGAACGAAACCTTATGAGTTAACGAATAATCATCAGCCAAACGTGCCGCATCTGTCAAAGTTTCCGCTTTTTTCTCATTAATAAATGTTCGGATTTTGCTATGAACGCATCTTTTAAATTCTTCTACCAAAATTAACGCTCTTAATTTTTCGTGGTCTTTTTTGATTTTTTCAGAGGTACACCATCGATCGAAAAGCTGTTCCTTTGATCTAGCGAATTCGACATAAGTCTGACTATTTGCTTTCTCGTAATTTCTAAACTTCTGACGATATGCTTCCGGGACCAACTCATACCCCTTAAGGATCAACCCCTTTACGGTGTCATAGTCTGAAGCTTCATCTATCGAAAGCTGGGTATAAATCTCCCGTGCTTTTCCAATTAGAACGCTGTGCAATAATCATGTCCAATTTTCTTTCTGCCACTTAAGATTTTCGGCTATCTTTTCAAAATGTAGGAAGTGCTTATCGACGTCCCGTTCCTGAAAAGGTGGGACCAATCTTATGTGTTTTGTAACGTCAAAATTTTTATCTGAATTAGTCCCTGGATGACCTGACCTCAATTTTTCAGCTTCTATTTCTAATTTCCTCATTTTCTTTTCATGTTCTAGTTCTATTCTCTGTTTTTCTATTCTCTCTCGCATCTCTCTTTCCTCTCTTTCCTTTTCTCGTTTTCTCGCTCTTACTCTTTCTTGCATTGCTAATTCTCTTTCTGTTTCTCGTTCCCGCATTTCTAATTCTCTTATCTTAAACTCAAGTTCAGGATCTATTTTCGTTACTTCTACTTCAGGCTTAACATATGACTTAATAATAGATTCGTCAAAGACTTTTCTGCCAACCAAATGTTTTACAATAATTTCTTGAAGATCCTTTTTTTTATCGATCTCTTAACTTCTAACTTGAGAAATTTGCCTAAAGAGACGAGGTCATATTTTATTAACTTACGAAAAACATCGTGATCGGGTTCTGTCAAAAACTGTTCCGCGTTAAAATCCGACATCTTGCAAACAGCTGAATTCACAACGAAATTCCAAAACTACAGATTTGGCCGAAAATATCACAAATAAAAACTTCACTGAATCTGATTTTTAGTATTCCCGCCTGAGCCCCCAATTGTTAAGAACCGCGTAACAAGAACGGGTGAATTCAACTGTTTACTTCAAAAATAATTTTATTTACAAAAGGAAACCTAAAAAGATATCAACAGAAGCAATTTGTTATCCTAAATAGTCTCTAGGAGAAGCTGAACTTATCTGTCTGCTGGCAGTTCAGTAAAGTTCACACGATAGACCAGTAAACGAAGATTGAACAGCGATCTCTTCCAGTTCTTCTATTGGCTCTTCTTCTGGTTTCTTCAACAGTCTTTTGTGATAGCACTTCGCCCAGTAGCACAACCAGTTGCGCATATAATAGCACGATCTTTTAAACTCACTCCCAGCCGAAGGTGAGGGTTCTCATGTTATAGTTTCAATAGGTCCTATTTTTAGTTTTTTGATGTAATGACATAATTATATAATGTTTCTAAAATTATATTATTTACATCATTTTAAAATGCTGAGTCATAGTGACCAGACATGACTTTGCATTAGTCAGCACTACTGGAATGTTCTATGTAAGCTATATTCATTACATAATTTAAATCTATTTAAAGTAAGTTATTTTTTACATACGAGAAAGGAGACATTACGTAATATTATTGTAGGATATTCGAGACAGGCGTGTCCGCACGTAACACATATATGAAATCATGTCGTTTACCCATTGGTCAAGTACAGCATCACTGGGTGGTGCTATCTAACAATAAGTGATAGCAAATTATCTATTCACCACACACATTTATGATCAAGGGCGCTTGACAGAGATTCATAGCTTGTACCGTGTAACTGATATTTTTGGTACGCATAATCAGTTTTTCAGCTAATTGGGTAGTATCATCGCAATATTTTTTTGCTTTATTCAAACTATCGTTCATTTGTTTTATCCATTGAAACACTTCTTGGTCATTGTCTGTAGATGGTTCTTTTCGCTTCTAAAAGTAAGTAAAAAACCAGCGAGACATTTCTGTCAGATTCAAAAAAGCGACAAACATGACTTGCCGATTTTCTCTACTACTTTTTTTGAATGAGCTATAATTTACCAAGATTTCTTTGTCATCATAATCTTTGTTATTGTTCTACAAGAAAAGCCCTTTATTGAGAGATTGTATGTAAAGGAGATGCTACGTATTTTCAATATCCGAAAGACATAGCGGAAGAAGTTTCTCATCCCAACATAAAGAGGATGTTGTATTATGTTGCAGAAGATGATAAAATACGTATTCTGAGTCAATCACGTAAACGTCAATCTGTTTTTGAAGAAGACTTTGGTGGAGAAAGAATTTCGTATCATCATCCTCGCAAATCAATTGTATGGTATAGAAAATGGTGTGATGTTCAAAGTGAAAATGACCTATGGTTTGTGTGGGAAAATAAATGTGAAGAGAAACCCTATCAATTATTGATTTGGAAGAATCCTGAATAAAAAATTATTTAATTTAGTGTTATGATGGTGTGTACTTTTATCCCATCCATATTTCTACCACGATAATCCACTTGTCTCTGTGACATTCCAAATCATCGTCATCTTGAATTTTGCGTACTTTTATCTCAACCATATTTCTATCACGTTACTTGTACATTTAATATACAAGCAGTGTGAAAGAAAAGTAGAAAAGACAAAATTTTATCCGTTTTTTAAAAAATTATATTTCTTCAATTGAGGTAGGAAATATATTTCTCGACACAGTAGACAATAATCAGGACATCTATGTTCTTTTCGTTTATCACGACACCATTTACATAATAATCTTTTCTGAACAGCTCTACTTAATATGACGTCATTATTCAAATTTAAAGCAGCTTGAGTTTGATACACGGCTTCAAGTCTTTCAGTCTACATGTAAGATGTAAAATGGAACTTATTATACCACTTAATAAAGTTTTTTCTTCGTTTAAAAAAGATTTTGATGAACACTTAGTACCTTCATTAACAATAACGGTGACCAAATCCAAGCGCTTAACATAACATTCTTTACAAAAATAAATCTTCTCGTTATGATGACAAGGAAAATTAGCAATAATCTTTTTTTCTTCTTGACATACAGTACAGTACTATAATAAGAAAATTTTTGTTTACCACAAGCCAACCCTAAATGTCTATTACATTTTTTACACCATACCGACTAGATGAACAATAGCCTATTTTTTAATAAAAAAGCATGAATAAAATCATTACGTTTTTGTTCATGTTTACAGTAAATGATTTGATAAAAAATAACAAGATTATCACAGCTGGAACATCAAACCTTCTTTATCCCACATTCACCACAATCAAATTCAAGATTTCCATCCTAAAAAAATTAATTTGTACGTAAATTATAATTTTCATTTAATTTCATCAAATATTTAGTTGAAACTCTATTTCCTACATGTCTTAGTTGCCACGAACCACGGGTACACGGTTTAACTTGTAGCGGATGAAAAAACAACGTTTACAAAGAAAAATTTCAGTGTTACCTACTTCACACATTGCTTGGAATCGTTCTGTTACTTCTCCTACTTCACCATAGTCGTCACATCTTCGGCGTTCTCCAACCGCGTCCAGAGGCTTTTCAGATCTTGCTGCAGATGCAGCTGCATCAGGTCAAAGTACAGGGATGGCAGACCCTGATGGATAGTTCGGTGTATTATTTCCAGATGCTTCAGTCCTTGCTCGAGTGTTCTCTGATTGCTGCACATCTTCACAGCATCTTGCAATATCTTCAACATTATGGTTTTCTGGATTTGTATCTTCTCCAATTTTGCCCCCGCTTCCAACAGGGCCTGCCATTCCTTTCGAGCTGTCTCTTTCATTGTCTTGTGGTTGGCCATTTTTTTCAGCTGTTATCTGTTGAGAATTCATTCTGTATATATAAATAACATTTAAATTGTTTTTAAAATAGTCAAGATGACCTATTATACGGATAAATTAGAACCGCTTACAGGTTTAATGAGTACATATATTCAATTACCAATTAGACGCCAAGCAAAATCTCTACTGTGATGTCAATTAAATAAAATTTAAAATTATAGAATGTTTTGGAAAAAACCAAACACCGTAAAAGACATAAACAAAAAGGTGCTACAGCTCGTGGTATACTTGTAATATACCTTGATTTGTAAAGTAAAAAATGCCTTATGTCAAACAGAAGAAAAATGTTCCTGTTCGACAAATTATAATGCTTATTCCTGTTATCAAATTAATTTATCACCGACCACAGAAAAGCCACTTTAAATGCTGAACAAGTTCATCGAAAAGCAAGAAAAAGTGGATTTATGTGCTGTCAAACATGGATTATTTTCATATGATACGTTATATGCCATCTGTCATATGAGAAGAAAGATTCAACCATGGAAAGTAGTCAATATGTTTTTTGAAGATTTGGCAAATTTATCTTTTTATTTTAGTATTGGAGTGCATAAGATTCCATCACGATTGCGAGAAAAACGTTTGCAGGAATACGAAACAGATATACGCTATCACTATAGACATTTTAATTATTATAATGACGAGTACGTTAGATTTACCTTTCTAATCAAAAAGACAACTGTTTTATGAAGTTGACAAATTCAACAAGGTGATAGTTGTTATATCTAACGTTCCAACCTCAAATAAAATTTATCAAATTGCATCAGTCGTATAAATTATCTTTCACACAATTTAAGCAAAAGTAATAAAGTTCTCGACAAGATTGACAGTGATGCATTACACCTAGGACCTAGATTCTACGACAGTACGAACAACAAGAAACCATTTCTAGAGAGAAAATGTTTAAATTTTTATTGGTATTTTGGACATATATCTTTAAAAATATAAAGAAGAAACTTTTAAAAAGGCAACTTACTTCAAAAGAAGATCGTGGTACACCGGTTTAAAAGAATTCCCGAGACTTGTCTTGAACATGATGCTCTTATCAAATTGTGATGCGTGAACAATCAATTTAAAGACCTATATATATATTCACTTCTACACGTGAATCACGACCTTTACATTGAACTTGTTTATATCATTTATGGATTCGAAACTTGGATGTGCATTACGATATTGACTTTGAACATGTTTACACCATATGTGGATTCGAAACTTCGGTATGTGTTATCAGTTACCGAATACTGGAATAATCTGGAAAAATACCCGTAAAGTAGATTAGTTTCTTGGTATGTATAAAATGTTTGATTTTATAAAGATAATTAGGAAATGCATAACACTCTTTAAAAGATTTAGTCTCAACTATTATTTTTCAGTTACCAGATGTTTTTTACCCGATAAAACGATAGTGATAATTCTTAAAAAAGATTAAAAAATAACGAATATTCCTCAAAAAAGAGATTAAGCATTAAAACCATGGTAACTGCTCCTAAAAAATTTTATTCAAAACGTTAAAATATTCTTATGAAAATGCTCTACAAAAAGGTGAACAAACTAAGAGGGGAACTGCAAATAGTCAAACTAGTAATTGGGCGCGTAAATCTATTTGGGATGAACCGCATGCATTAGCATTTCATAAGATGAATGGTGTGACGCCCGTGTTTGAGGGTCAAGAACAATCACCTGCAGAGTTATCCAAAGGAAGAATTGTCTCAGATATACATGTAAAAATAAGACCGTATGTTGACGAAAAATGAAATGTGAACCAAACGGATCATTATTTTAACTTCACTATTGTAGTTGTCGATAAGAAATTTAAAAATTTTCATCAAGTTTCTAAAGGTCAATGGTATGATGAAAATAAACAATTGATTAATAAAGCCGCGAGAATATCTGAAAAGGAGTATACTTTCAGCAATTTAAATTTAATTTTATATCCAGAAGACGATTTATACATAGGATATAGTGTAACACCTCTCGAAATGTTTTTTGTCAGAAATGTCGACGGTGAAGATGTTTATTATTATAAAGTAAACCTGGACTACTCAGAAATATTTGTTAAAGTTGTTGATTCGTATTTTTCATGACAAAGTATTCATTCCATATTCGTCAAAGTAAACTTTTTAATCAATAAAATCATTATTCACATTTTGGTCGCGTACTTGAGTTGTTATATAACTAATTAGTCTATGTTTTTTCTTCGTTTAACCACACCACAACTTGTTTCAAACGAGCGATATTCTTTTAAACTGTACGTATATAAGGGTTGAAATCAATACATAATTTCTTCAGCAGGAACAAAAGGAGCTCCCCATTTACTAGGATATCTTTCAAAACTCATTTTCTAAAAAAAGCCACAAAAAACGACTCTACAAATCTACCCTCATACAAACACAGTGCGAAATAAAAAAACTTACTTGATATATCGCACTTGACTGTGCGTTGTTCCAGTGGTTACTGATGTTAATGGGTAAGGAAAATTTAATATATAACCACCAACAAAAACATTCCTCTCGCAATGTTTTAATGTAAAGAAAACCGAAGAATCTACTCTGAATTGATAAACCACGTGGTATGTTTTGTCTTGTTCGACAGTTTGAAAATACACTATCTCCATTTTTTTTTCAATAAATGTATAAAAGAAGAGCTGTTTATAACAGATATATAAAGTTTGCGAAACGGAAGTGGAAAAAAAGAAAATATCACAGAGATGGTGTACTTTCGTTATTTGGATTACCATTTCTTCTCGCAGCATTCGATAAATAAAAAAATATTATACTATGGTAAATTGTAAAAGAATAAGAATTTCTCAAGTAGGATATGGGGAAAAATTCAGACAGAGAGGTCGTGGTAAAATGAAGGGACAAAGAGGTAGAGAGCGTAAGGGTCAAAGCGGAGGATTCATGGGGGGTATAGCAGCAAGAATGGCCCTACCATTATTTCTTCTAACTGCAGGAAAAATATACTGAAAATTAATGTTTATAAAAATTCTTTTAATAGCCATAAATCTATGCTCATATCAAGTATGTTTTGATTTGTAATATAATAAAAATCTAAAATCTTACCCAATTTTTGATGTTTTTCTTTGGTTATCAAGATCATGTTCCAACAGATTAACAATCAACTTTCCTATTCTACCGTTTCCATTAGAAAATGGATGAATAACTTGTAGAGCAAAATAAACATAGAGTTCTACATTTTTACAACCCCTATTTTTAACATAAAATTGATTTAACTCGTACATAACTGGCTGAATACTGTGAGGTTCAACTCCCCAATGATTCCCGATTTTTCTCGGATTAGATGCAAATTCTCCGCGATCTGGACAAGTTCGTTTACATATAGCTTTTTCATGTAATAGTTTTATCACACCCGTTAAAGATATACTATTTGGTAAAGAGTAATATAAGCAATACGTACAGTTTACAGCATTACAAAAATAAGCACAATGTTCCCAAAAATAAATGTCATCTTCGTCTTCTTCCATACGTACTACGTGGTAAGCGTACCACTTAAGCTTGATCTACTGATTCAGTTTGACTTTTTCCAGACTTGACAAGATACTTTCTCAACTTATTACAAGATAGAAGAAGAAGTGAAAATATCAAAACCAAACTCAATACAATAGCCAATGAAATTGAAATCCAAACCAAAATGTTCGTTATAGTCAGATTATCACGACAAGTATAACAGTTCTTCACTACATTTATCTTGTCTTCCTTTTTTGGTTTTTCACGGCAATTGGTGTCTTCTTCTGAAGTACAATTTTTGTGAACCACGTAGGTTTCTTCACAGGTTGAAGAAGCAAAACATGGGCAGCTTGAAAAGGACGGGCAGAATTATTTACCGGCGATACATTCTTCACAACCAATATCAGACTGCTTCGATGGCAATGTACCACAAGGTGGGTATAATCCAAACCCGATCGGGCAGTATAGTCATTTAAGACAAGCTTGAAATTCAGCGAGCTCTTTATATCGGTATTGTCCTCTTTCACATACCAGTAAAGGACTGGAGAAATTCAATTTCAATTTTGACTTATCAAAATCGTAAGTCATGTTTTTCGCGATGCAAATAACAATAAGAAAATTGAAAACTTGTAAGGAAAACATCTTTTTTATTGCAAATTTTGGCACAAATTTATTACAAAATATATTTGAATAGGTTTTTTTCTGCAGTGCATTTTTTAAGGATTATTCGGTGGTGGGGCAAAACTGCCAAAGGGCCCATTTTCCTTGCCTTCCCCCCAGGATAGTATGCGATCACTGAAGGTGTAAGCCGAGCGCAGAGTGCCGCAGGCAAGATTTATCTAAGGGGATCTGGGGGTATGCCCCCAGGAAATTTTTAAAATTTGGGTCTCTGAAGTAGCATTTCCTGCATTCTGAGAATACATTTTTAAAAAATCTCAGCTTCTCAAAACAAAGTTTTAATAGTGAAATTTGCAATTAATTGTACGCTAAACATTCAAACACAACGTAAGTTTAAGTATGCTCACCAACAAACACATCACAAACATTCCAGATTCTTGCTTGAAGAAATGTTTCACAAATTCCCTTTCTTTGTACAATTCTTTGCAGTGTTGTCGGTTTCCTCTTTCTTTCGAAGTTAAAAACTCATCTACCGTTGGTCTTGGGTCAAAAAATCATGCACCCTCTCCATTCAAAGAAATATGCAATATATCACTTATGTCTCAGGAGAAAGTGAAGACCTGCCCGATGTCTTCACATTGTTATAATCGGAAACAACTCGCTCAGTTGCCATGCTGTGAGGGACAGAGGTAAGAAAAGATGCAAGAAATTTCTTTAGCAAACAACAACTTGCCTGTGTCATTTTCTAAGGCGAAGAGTAGTTCCAGTGGCTTCCACCTCAACATGCTTAATATTGGTCAGGTTGTTGCATCACTTGCAAACATCACTGACAAAATCTGAAAGGCAGCTTTGTCCAAAAATCGAAGAAACCAAATTTTTACTGGCTAAAACTAAGTCCTTAGATGAAGTTGTGTCTAGAATACTCATCAAACACTCTATTGTGCCGTCATTTTCTGTGTTCATGCGTTCACCAAGAAAATTGACGGCTGACTGCACAATTTCATTTCTTATAGCATTACTATCCCTGTTTCGGCTTGTCACAAACTGATGTACTGTACTGGTTCTTCTGACGGGTTTACCTTGCTCATTATCCTCCGATCCTCCTGCAACTCCAAATTCAACTCATCTTCCCCACCAGGAACTGGCATATCTTTCATTATCTTCATGTTCTCGATAGCAGAATCTTTTGCTGTTACCACATCTGGAAGAACCAAATTTGATTTCTGAAACAACTTCTGCAATGTCTTAAAGATTGCACAGAGATCAAACATGACAGTTAAACTCATTTACTCAATACAGCTCCTAGGGCCCTGGCTTTGGGGCAATAGGCCATTTTTATTCTTCAGTGGTGGGGTAGATGAAGGGGCCAAGTGGGGCAAATGCTCCACCAGTCCATGGTATTAAAAATGCCTTGTTTTTCTGTCTCTCTTTTATAAACAGACTATAAGTACACGTGATTAGGGGTAAATCATTTTTGCGTGTGGTCTTACATGACGGTCTGTTTCAGCAATCACTTTCATAATCTCGTTTTCGGAATGTTGATTATTTTTTAATCTCTTTTAAGAATTAGCACTCACTGCGATCGGATAAAAAACACGTGGTCACTGAAAATAAATAGTTGAGATTAAATCTTTTAAGGAGTGTTACGCATTGCTTAATTATCCTGATAAAATCAAGCATTTTACACATTCCATCTAACTAATCAACTTTATACATATTTTGTCAGATCATCCCAGTATGCATCACCATAAGGGCTAAACAATTCTTCGTGTGGTCTTATATTACAATCTGTTTCAGCAATCACTTTGAAATGATTGCGTGCAGTTCTTGTTTCAACAATTGAAACATTTTGATACAAGTCATTCCTTGCATCGTTCTAGTAACGTGGCGCTCCATCCGTCGATTGATCTGCATCGATACATTGATTTCTGCGGTTGCATATTGAATACAAGCCAGATTTGTCATTACGCAATCTGTGTATTTTGCACCTTTGCACAGAATTGCACTTTCAAGCTAACTCTAACCTTATAAAAGCTACAAATCGCTTGATCTCGCCGAGATAACCCGTTTTTCGTTTGTGAATGTTTCGAAAGAACGTTGCAAATAAATCAAGTTTTAGATTTTTGCCACTTTCTACATCCTTCAGATGTCACCTGTAAATGTAAACAAATACCACTAATATATCGCTTAATAATAGCAAGAAAAGTACCGGGAAAATAGCTTTAAAAATGTTTTGAATCAACTCAAGAGAACAGTGTAATTTTTACTGGTTGTGTCACTTTCCACCTAAAACTATCATTTAAGAATTATTAGCCTGGATTTGCACAAATTTGCACTATCAAGCTAACGCTAACCTTACAAAAGCTACAAATCACTCTATCCCGCTGAGATAATCCGTTTTCCGAAATATTGAAAAATTTCCCAAACAACATTGCCCATCGATAACGTTTTAGTATTTTTATCACTTTTGGCCTAAAACAATCATTTTGGACACCTTTGGCCACTTTCCAAATCCTTTGCATTTAAACTCCTGGTATACCCTAAATAAAGCTAATATGGCTTTATAGCACGAGGTGCACCTGTAAACTAGTTTTCAAAATTTTTTTCCAAACTACGCGAGCGAACAATGAAATTTTACTTATTTTATCACTTTCCACCTAAATTCATCACTTTAGAACGATTGGAGCAGTTTTGCACCGATTTAAATTTCAAGCTAACTCTAACTTTAGGAAGCCTAAAAACCGCATTACCTCCCAGAGATAACGCGTTTTTCGGAATTTTGAGAAAGTTTCCATACAAGGTTGCCTATCAATCACCTTTTACTAATTTTATTACATTTGGCCTAAAACCATCTTTTTAGAAGCATTTGGCCACTTTCTACATCCTTCGCATTTGAACTCCAATTTTACCCTAAATAACGCTAATATGGCTTTATAGCACGAGGTGCACCTGCCAAATAGTTTTTAAAAATGTTTCCAAACTACTTGAGAGAACAATGAAATTTTACTTTCCAATGAAATTTTTAATTTCCTCCGAAAACCGTCATTTTAGAACGATTGCAGCAGTTTTTCACAGATTTGCACTTTCAAGCTTAGTCTAACTTTAGAAAACCCAGAAATCGCTTTATCAGGCCGCGATAACGCGTTTTTCGAAACTTTGAGAAATTTTCCAAACAACGTTTCCAATCCATCAACTTCAAACAACGTTGCTAATCAATCATATTTTACTAATTTTACGACTTTTGGCCAAAACCGATTATTTTAGAAATATTTGGCTACTTTCTACATCCCTCTCATTTCAACTCCACATGTACCCTAAATAACGCTTTTAAGGCTTTACAGCAGGAGGTGCACATGTAAATTAGTTTGTAAAAATTTTTCGAAACTACGAGAGCGAACAATGAAACTTTACTTGTTTTTTTAATCTTACACCGAAAACCATCATTTTTGAACGATTGCAGCAGTTTTGCACATATTTGTACTTTTAAGCTAACTCTAACTTTGGAAAACCTACAAAATCGCTTAAGCTGGCCGAGATAACCCGTTTTTCGAAACTTTGAGAAATTTTCCAAACAACGTTTCCAATCCATCAACTTTTTCTAATTTTATGACTTTTGGCCTAAAACCATCATTTTAGAAACATTTGGACATTTTCTACATCCCTCAAATTTTAACTCTACATATACCCCCAATAACGCTATGAAGTTTTTATTGCATTCGGTGCACCTGTAAATTAGTTTCCAAAATTTTTTCGAAACTACGTGAGATAACAATGAAGTTTTACTTGTTTTATCACTTTCCACCGAAAACGATCCTTTTTGAAACGATTGCAGCAGTTTTCCAGCGATTTGCAATTTTAAGCTAACTCTAACTTTAGAAAACCTACAAATCGCTTTATCTCGCCGAGATAACGCATTTTTCGGAACTTTGAGAAATTTTTCAACCAACGTTCCAATCAATCAACTTCTACTAATTTTATCACTTTTGGCCTAAGAACATCATTTTAGAAGGGTTTGCTCACTTTCTACATCCTTTGCATTTCAACTTCACATGAACCCTATATTACGCTGTCAAGGCTTTATAGGTCGAGGTGCACCTGTATACTAGTTTGTAAAAATTTTTCGAAACTACGGCAGCGAATAATGAAATTTTACTTGTTTTATCACTTTCTACCGAAAAGCATCATTTTAGAACGATTGGAGCAATTTTTGCACAGATTTGTACTTTTAAGCTTACTGTAACTTCAGAAAACCAAAAAAGTCTCTTTATTTACCTCGCCGAGATAACGCGTTTTTCGATACTTTGAGAAATTTTCCAAACAGCGTTGCCAATCAATCCACTTTTACCAATTTTATCACTTTTAGCCTAAAACCATCATTTTAGAAGCATTTTTCTACTTTCTACATCCTTTGCATTTCGACTCTATATGCACCCTAAATAATGCAATGAAACCTTTATAGTACAAGGAGCACCTGTAAACTAGTTTGTAAACATTTTTCGAAACTACGCGACATACAAATAAAATTTTACTTGACGTTTGATGTGGATTGGATTGATTTTGTTCCTAATTTTTATTCTATGGAACAATTAACATGAAGATATTAGTCCGGAAGAGCCTACATTTAAAACTATTTTGGAGTCTTTCTTGGAGAAACGTAAAGAAAAATGGTGTATTATTTTATGATGAATTTTTTGTCCGTCCATTGATCAACTTGCGTGTTGTTTTATTGAGTAAACTATGAAAAGGAGTAGCAAGTTGAAGTAAAATATTTGTAATATAAGCGTAACACAAAACGTAGAGGGAGTTGTAGAGTTAGACGGAAAAAAACATAAAAAAACAAATAGGGAAAAATTATTTAATATTTTTGAGAACAGAATGAGAAAAAGAAAATTATCTCAAAACGAACTGGTAAAAATTATACGACATCGCTTAAAATCGAGAAGCCGACCAAAGATAAGAAGACAGGGAGGGGGATTTATTACACCAGGGATTCTTATGCGATTAGTGGGTAGAAAATTGGAGAATCGGTAAGAAAATTATCTAAAAAACAGTTGATAAAATTTATTCGTGTCTTAAAAAACGAGTCAGGCGTAAAAACAAGACGAAGAAAAAGAAAACGTCAGAGAGGGGTGTTTATTGGAGGGTTTATTAAGGGGTTTCACGAATGCTGTTGCCAGAGGAGGTGAAATTTATGCTAGAAGAACAGGTCGTGCAATCAACTCAAAACAATGAGAAATGACCACAATAAATGGTTTAAAAAAGAAGTCGGTCGTTAAGAAACGATAAACTTGTGTTATTGTGGATAATTTTTTATTCAAAAAATAAAGAATTTATATTATTTAACAACCTTTCCAGGTCTGTAGATTTTTTTCATCAATTTTTTTGTCCCTAAAATGTGACGGCAATTTTTTTGAAAAAAACTACCGTCACTTTCAAGGATGAAAAAAGTGAGAAGTGAGTTCTTATTTCTGCAAGTTTCTTGTGAACACAATGTTGAATTGGTCTGAGCTTACATTCCTATATAATAGACGAAAATCACAAAGATTGCAAAGCGGGGAGAAAGGTTTGAAAATTTCATGTAAAGTTCTTATCTTGGATTTAAAAAAATTGATGAGTTTGTTTTTCAATTGTAAAGGGAATAGGTATGTAAAATTAACTGGGCTTAGTCGATGTCTAATGCAATAGCCTGATAAACTTCAAAGCCCTCGCTATTTAGCTCTAAATATCCTGCTACGTTTTGGCCTTTTTCGAATGCTTCTTTCGCTACTTCCAGGTAGGCGTGGAGGTGTCTTGACCACATTACAGTTAAATCTTTTCCAAATTCTTTTGTTGTTGTTGTTGTTGTTATTCGTGTTATTGTTGTTGTTGTTGTTCTTCGTGGCAAGGATTCTCGATGAGGTTCTCTGCTTTTCCAAGCGTTGAAATTTTCAAAAAATTTTATTTTTTCCTCCACAGACATTGTCGTTCGTTCGTGTACTGCTTCAATTATCTAGGATTGTAAAGAGGGAATAGAGTCTGGGATTTTCTGTTTTTTCTAATTATTTATGGTATTTTTAGTGCAAAGTTTCAAAGAAACTTTGCAGTATTGTGATGAGTGGCGAAAATTTACATCAGTCATTCAGTCATAGTGTTAACTCCGGGGGGGATCCCAAATTCTCCTGATGTGCGAAATTCTGTAGTTGACTTATACCCTTACAATGTTTAAACAAAAATTATCCGCGATTGTAGCGATATATCATTGTTAGCTGTTATTCTGATGGATGGGAAAGTTAGCTGGATGAGCAATGTAATATCTGAGAAGCCCACAAGAGTCACAAGTTACATTGCACAATGCTGGTAAAACCCCCGGAATTTGAATTTTTGCGGAAATTGCAACTGAGCACGTGTTCGGGACATGAAATATTTGTGTACAATATGGCGGACGCTTAAGAGTGGGTCGTTAATGTCGGCAACAATGTGTAAATATGTTGCTAAAGCGATATCTGTGATGAATCTAGATAATTGCATTTTCTTCATACCAGTAGACGTGTGTAGGTTCGTCTCCATGATAAACAAATATTAAATACCTACTGTCGTGCATATTATGGTAACATGTAACGTATTGAGACAGCAGGTCCCTGTTAGTTTTTTTTTTTTAGGATCAATTCATGCGTTGATCAATTGGCATGGGCGGATCTAGGGGTGATCAGAGCGATCACGCGACTAAGGTAAAAATTGTTATGAAATATGAAAATTATTTTAAGAT
>JBAHVQ010186571.1:0-15364 GCA_036872915.1 Nanipora kamurai | reverse complement strand
CCGATATTAGTAAAATGATCATTAAAAACATCAACCAATTCCTTTGTCGAAGTAACAGTTTTTTCAGGTAGTTTAATTTCCTTAACCACGTGTTGTTTTTTACTTCGACCAAGAATATCATTTATTGTCTGATGGTGACATACTTCCTAAGCCAGTCAACAAAGTGAACCTAGCCATGAATCTACGTACAGTGAACAATTCTCTAATTACATACCACACACCTAAAACTACGACTTTGTGTTAGCAAAACAGTTACGTGGTGAGAGTGTCGCGATTATGGAATTCTCTTCCAGACGAATTATGTGACATTTTTCTTCTTAAATTCAAGTGACTCCTCTTCAACTACTACTTCCCAGCTACCAAACCCATTTTGGCGTAGATAATCAACAGTCGTGGAAATTAATGTCTGAACAGCCATGAACAAGTCAGGTGACTACCTTGAAGAAATGTTGTCTCTAGCTATAAATTATAACTGTAATCAGAGGTCACTAACGTAATTGGTTCACGCTGTGTTGGCGCTCCGGGCTAGATAGCTGAAGTTAAAAAAATTAAAAGAAAAATAATCGATCCAATGGTCTAACCTGAGCGATACGTTGGTCTGTTTTCGTTCATTGTTACATTTAAAAAGAAAAAATAATATCGGCAGCTTCTATCTCGCCGGTACTTTAAGCAGCACGAGAGCGACTATTAACCTTCAACGTCAAATCGTCGTACTTATCGTTATTGCTTGTGAGCGCAGCTAAACAACAATCTAAAGCACTGACAGAACACATTTTATAAGAAGCTGTCGGATTCGCACAAATTTCAACAGCGTCTACACGCAGCTAATGCTGAGCAGCACCTAAAGGTCAAAACAGAACTTAACCACGGCAGATCAGGCAACATAGTTCAAAGATACTGCCGCTTCACCAATAGCTGACTTCATAAGAAGCTAATTCTAATTTATAGCCAATCAGAGTGACCGTTGTAAAGCCGAAAAGTAGGCAGAAGTGGCTACGAAGAAAGGGAAACCAATCACCATTCACATTAGAAGCCGTTTTAAAATTCAAACCAATCTGAAAGGGAGATATAATGTCAGAAATGAGGCAAGCCAATCGGAGCGACTGATGTACAGACAGAAAGAGCCAGACGTGGTTAAGAAGTGAGGCAAACCAATCACCGTGAACATTATTTTCACATTTCTTTCATTTGACTTCGAATACGACTCTTGTCCCTCTTTTTTCTTCAACAGGTTAAACGAGCAATAAAACTCATATAGTTTTCCAGCAGATGCTCTTTTACTAAAGGGCGTTTGGTACCAAACAGGGAAGACTGAGAGAGCTTGAGAAGACGAGGGTAGAAATAAAAGCTGTCGTGAAACTTGATAGTTAAGGTTGTATTACGTCACAACAAAGCCAGTACACATTCAAATCTATCACGTCATCAATCTACGTCACTACAGAACCTACCGAAAACCACATGCGCATCACGAGCTAGTGCTTAGCAACCATAGAACTACTAGAGATTGACTACGTGCTTCGTCACGTGACACTGGGCAAATCGAAGAACATTTTTCCCCCCATTTCGCCCGAAAATAAGGCTCAGCTGTTGAATTGTTTTCCTGTGAAGTGGTAAGAATACCGCTGTCAGATCCTCCTCTATCCCAGTATTGGGATACAAGTGAAAGTAAAGGTGAAAATGAGATCGGTGGCTGCTTCAGTTGGCTACTAAGAGTACTAAATACATTGTCAACCCTCAACTTCTACTTAGACGCACATGAAGAAGTGCTCTAGGGCTTCGCTGGCAGTATTACAGCTAGAATTCCCGCTGGTAAGTGTTATGAAAGCCTTCGATTTCTAGCGTTCTTTCAAAGTAAGTATATATATATTTCTGTCAACAACCACATGATCTATCTACGGAACCAGGTCTTACTTCATTCATTCATTCTGATATTCTGCCTTATGGCAGGTTTGACTTCCAAAGATCATATGCCACAGGCTGGCATATGATCTTCTTTCTTAGATATTATCTAACATGCCCGTTATTGGTCTACTTCTACTTCTTATTCCCAGCAATATTCCTTCTATGATTGTCTTTAGAAAGCCATCGTGTTTCAAAACATGTCCCAACCATCTCGCTTGTCGCTTGTTGCACGTGTTACCGCAGTCTGTTACAAATGACAGTTATACAGCGTTTTAACTTATCTCGAAAGACTCGAATAACAAAGACCATAACGGCCATGTTGGGGTACCTGACAAAAGAAAACATCACCAACATCATTATTCTTAAGAAACACTAACCAAGGGCTATAAGTAGTAACGTTGCTTGACTTTGTGACATATTTTAGCCTCACGAACTTCGTTCGCGCCCTGAGTGTTATCTTTATCCATAAAGGTCGATGAGTTACTGTGCTGAAGGCATTGCAATCAAAATCAGTATGAATCCGAATTCACTTTCATTGCGTCAACGCAGAATTACGCACGTTGAATAGAACGACTCCATATCAATATACTTTTGAGTTTTACGTTTGCTCACCGCTACTAAAACTTGTCTAATCAGTGGCCATTTTTCTCTTTCACCTAAAAACAATTTAACGCGCACGATATCTCTTTGTTCAAAAGCTCGACCTCCAGGTTCATATCATGCACGGACAGAAAGTGCTCAGAATTTTCATTCGACATTTCTATTACGTTTCTTCCAAAGTCCATTTGTCTATAGAACTTTACTTGTTCTATTGTACAGAAAAACTTCTAATTCGGGTATTTTACCACTGCTACTTCATCTTGACTTAAAAGAACAAAAACACAACATCCAAGTTTACTCGCGAATTTTTAAATCTTTCGGTTCGTTTTTTGTTTGTTTTTTTTAACCGATGTTAACGAAGTTACTTAGGAGTTTCGTCAAATACGTAAAATAATATATGCGTCAGTCCAAATGCTGCATGAGTACTGATCATTTTCCCACCACAATTGGCCTGCCTTTAAAGTCAGAAAACGAGAAAGTGAAGTAAAACTGAAACTCTCCAGTCAACACGTATCAACTAGTTCACAATATCTTTTACATTTTCAATTTGAATTCTTTCATTTGACTTCGAATGCGATTGTTGTGCCTCTTTTCTATTACACAGGCTGGACGAACAATAAAACTCATATAGTTTTAAGGCATATGATAAATTCGCATAATGTGAAATTATCGTTTCATATTACCCTGAGGATGATTCTGAAATTTAAGGCATATACTCTTTTACTAAAGATCGTTTCGTACCAAATAGGAGATGACTGGGTGAGCTTAAACGGAAAATGATAGAAATAAAGCTGTCATAAAACTTGATAGGTAAGATCGTATCACGCCACAAGAAAGTCAGCGCACACTAAAATCTATCATGTCATCAGTGTACGTCACTACGGAGTCAACCGAAAGCCGTATCCAAATCACCGGCCAGTGCTTAGCGCTCATAGAACTACTGGTAATTGAATGCGTGCTTGGGCACGTGACACGGGGCAAAGTGAAGAATATTTTTGCCCTTACAAATCCTCCATATCGGATTTAAGGAACTGGCGGCCTACTGAGAAAAAGTAAGGCTCAAAAATAAGGCTCAACTGTTGAATTGTTTTCCTGTGAGGTGGTAAGAATACCACGTTCAGATCTACTAACCTAGTTTCTTCCATACATTGCCCTATCATGCAAGAAATAAAGAAACTATCAGCCATTTCCGAAAGAATCGCGTTGGTTTTTCTAAAAATAGTTCAGGGCAGAGTTACTCTTAAACAAAATTGAGGATTTCTAAGAGCAAAACAATTGAAAATGGCGTCCCCCATAGTAGGCTTTTCCGGATTACGGACGAGAAATAGGAATACGCATTCTATGTCTAATAATTACACGTTAGCATTCTGCTGGAGAGTGTACAACGTTTGAATATTTGTCAGCGAAATCCTTCGTAAATCATTAACATCACTTCGTAACCTATCCAAAGTGTTTATTGAGAAAAGAAGGAAGCCGTAAGTATAACATGTTTTGCTAGATTTTCCGTCTATATAGGTGACTATCTTAGGGAAAAATAATGGAAGATACAAACCAGTGACTACAACTTGATCTTGAGTTCAATACATCTAACAGTGTGAGTCAAGAAAAAGAATTCGAGCTAAATTTATATGATACTTCGGCAAACATTAACAACAATATGCACAACATGGTATCTTCTAGAGATGATGTGCCAACAACCAGCTGTTGTGTCTTCACAAGGAGAACGTCCACCAGGAAAAAAACTTATAGCAACCTCCTACGCTGACTCTGAATCATCCTATAGCATGGCCAGTAGGTCAGGATGGAAGCGACAACGTGGCAAAGAAATTGATATTAGCATTGATGGAAGCGAAAGCTGGGATTAATAGGAGGACCTGAAATTGCTCACCGAAAGGCACCGCAACAATACGGGACTCACGATCGACGCATTTCACCAATTGAAATTTTTCGTTCTTCACTCAGGATATTTTTCAAAAAATTCTCTCATCAAAGATTCATTTAAGAATACCGATCACTATGGCCACTTTACTAGGCGAATGGATTCTATCGACTGCTTTTTTTTATTTTAGAATCATTATGCTTTGTGTTTATGTTTTTATCTATAATAAGTGCTTAGCATAACTTACGTTCCCTTCTTCTCTTAAATCCTGCAAAAAAAAAAAAAGAAATTGAGGCTGTCTTTAGCAACAACACTCGTTTTCATAAGAAAAGTCTAGTACCAGCCCATAGGCGCAGTCGGAAATGGGTGATATCATTACTTTTTACTGATTGGAAGAAGATGCGCGATCCGTGACCATAGTCCTCTGGGAAATTTTAAAATTTCTGGGCCTCTAAGGTGGCATTTCCCGTATTTCGAGAGCGTTTATGATATAAATGTAAAGGTCTTGAGGGGGCTGAACAGTTTTGCTATAGTTTTTTGCACTTCATGTTTCCTTTGGGAAACCTCATACTTTGTGTGTTTTCACAACTGGCTTTCGAACACTGAATTACAGTGAGTAATATCTTGACATTCGTAGAATCTAAACTGATTATATTCTAATATTTACATCAAAAATCAAATATTAAGGTTACGTCGCACTACAGAAGGTTAAAAAATCTCATTTTTATTATATCACGCAATTAGTTACGTGAAACCATACACGTAAATATGGTAAGACTTTTATTTCATATATTGGAAAAATTTGAGATATTTAACAGTGAAAAGTTGTGGTGGTATAGTTCTCCTGCAAAAATTTTAACTACTAATGACACGAGTTTTTACATGTCTCACGATATCCGATATCAAGATGGTTATTTATTAGAGCTTTTTATTATCACTATAAAGTCACCGAAAAGGTAAACCAACGTCTTCTCTTACGACGATGCCTTTACAAACGTCAGAGTCTTGGAAACGGCATTCAATTCCTTGTTTTTTCCGATTCCGTAGAAAAAAGCTTGCAATGAAAGCTAAACAGCGTACTTTTTCGTAAGAGAAACTTGGGGGTTTAAAGCGACCTTGGCTCTTGGTACTCCCGAGATGGACAATCCAAAACCAACGAAGAACACAGTGAGTCTTTTTCAGTAACCACGCTTAGACCTGATCATCGCGCGATACAATACTTTAGTAAGTGAAAGTTGGACGAGGGCTTCAAAAGCTGCCAGAAAGGCGTTGAGTCGTTTTGCTGTCTGATCCTTCTCAGGGCGGATCTAGAGGGGTGCAACTGTCGCAACTGCGACAGTCAGATTTTAGATATTAAAAATTCTAGCTTATGCCATATATAATCAGGAAGTCAACAATTTAACTGCATTTCTAATCCGACATTTCGATCGATCTGTCAGCGAGGTATCAGATCGCAGGGAAGAAAAAGCACTGGGTACAAAGTTGCCAATTATCTTTTGTGGTGCAGAATAATACGATTACTTGAAGAATCAAGCTACTCGCGAAATTGAATATTGTTAGTTTTCGTTAGTGTATGATCGGCCCCAGTGCTAAGCTCGAGAGTTACAAAACTTGGTAACCTAGTCTGCAACAGTCAGATAAAAATAAACCGGTGCAGACCCTATTTTTAGTAAGGTATGAACCAGTGGACGCGAGCAGACCAATCAAATGTCTAGAATCTGCTTCAATCTGCATCCTTGAGAGTGCCCCCCATTTGAATAATTTGGCAAACCATCTCTGTCAACTGACAACCGTATGATATTAACTAGGTCCGTCGAAGAGCGTGCATTTTCATTCCTCGAACATTGTTCACGGCATCTGTTCTCTGACGTATTATATTGTAAAGTATTATAAAGTATTATATTGATAAATATATTCATGAAATTATGTAGATTATTGGGCTGCTCATGGCTACGTTGGAATGCATAGTTGTTTAGTCTGGATAACAAGTCAACTAGATGATTGTTGGTGCGAAACTTACACTTATCGTGCAAGGAAATGTTTGAATATAGTGATTTGTGATGTATTTCAGTTATTTTACTTTAGATGAACAGATGGCTGTCAGCGTGTCACGGTCTGCTCTGCTTGTTTGATAAATCTTTAGTCGACTTTGAGAGTTATCAGTTTTAAAACTACACAATGACTGAAAGTCCTGATTATGATACTTGAGACAGTCAAATCTCTCAATGGATGCTACTTTTGTTTTGGCATTTGCTTACATAAAGTAGTTTAGAGTGGAAGGCAGTAAAGCTGAAGCTGTCGTCTGATCCAAATGAAGGGCAATCCACAGTATCATGGAGAGGGCCAGATAAATTTGAGCTTAAACTGAGAAGCAAAAATCACCTGAAAAGTTTCGAGCCTACTTTATTTAACATGGCTTGATATGACACAGACTAACCTCATTAATATACATCAGTGTCATGTCTTTTGGATTTGCCAGTCAAGACAATTCCCTAACTCTTAAAAACTTGCTCTTAGTGCACTACCCATAGGACCTGGTTTACAGTTGCAATTAAACATTTATAAATAACTTTGAGATGGACATTATAATTAATTGCATTTTTATTTAATAATAATATGTCAATAGTACTAAATTTATAGCATATTTATTAAATTACAGGATTTTAATTGTAACAATAGTAATATTCATTGACTCATTAATTAATGGGAAAATATTCATTATAATCACAAAATCATTAATTATACTATACTCTACTTATATAGATATTTTCTAAATACCTCCTGTAGGACTACAGGAGATGGCAACTGCCTATCCAATGCTTGTTCTTTTTATTATTATCCTTAACTACCATTCTGCTGCTCAACCAAGATGATTTTGAACTGGTTATTCTTCCTAACTACCATTGTACCGCCGAATCAATATTAATTTTGCATCAATTTTGTATTAATTTTGTATCAATTTATTTTTTTATTTTTTATTCAATTTTTTTTTTCTGTATTAATTTTTTGTATTAATTTTGTATTAATTTTGCTGAATCAATATTAATTTTGTATCAGCAGTAAACATACTTGGGATAGCAGTGTCAAGGTAGGTAGGCAAAACCTATTTCACGGCTTGCAAATGATTAAGTTTCAAACTTTCTTCCAGAATTAACATGTTGAGGGGTCCCTTTTTGAAGCCACTTAGAAAACTTGTAGTACGTGTTTTATGGAATCTAAAACACTCGTCCGTCTCCTCATGTATTGCACCTTTTGCCCTTCATTAAAGCGAAAGCTGTGCTCATTAGAGCGATTGTCATCCTCAATAGTGTCTTTCCAACTTCAACGACGCCAATCAAATTATAAATGCGCCAAAAGTAAATTTATTTACAACAAGTAATTAAATATTCCGTTAAATTGCAGTTCAAGAACGTTAATGTAAAAAATATTAACATTTATGGTATTTCATTACCGTCAATCAAAATTCAATAAGAAAAATTGGGAAATCAACAAAATAAAATAAAAAGTCAATTAACGATAACGGGTGGGTATATGTTGTACATACAGCTACATAAGATAGCACTTGCTGTAAGACGTTGTTTTCACATGTGTGCGGCTAGACTCAACGTTACAGTGACTGAGCTAAGAGGAGAGTAAGCAATATTGCAGGAAGATAAGGTAACGGAATATTTAATTACTTGTTGTAAATGAATTTACTTTTAGCGCAAATATCATTCGATTGGCGTTAATGAAGTTTGAAAGGCAATATTGAAGGTCACAATAACTCTAATGAACACCGCTTTCGCTTTAATGAAGGGCAAAAGGTATATGTCTGATAAAACACGCTTTCAAAACGCAGCATTCAAGTCACACGTACACCTTTGCAAAGATCAATAAAGATCAACTGTTGGACATAAGTGATCTTTATCAAAAGTTAAGAATACTAATAACCATCATTCTATTGTTCATTTTCTAAGTAAGTTAACATATTCGCGTCCGATCTTCATGGACATTTACAAAGTCCTGCCTTCGGCTCGCCATTGTAAATGCCATAAAGGTCTGCTGACCATATTTTAACCAATTGCTTGCAACAAAGGACCCAAAATTGAACCATGAGGTATTTCACAGTTCTATCACTTGAAAGTGACTTTCTAACCTTACATAATTGATAACTATTAAATGGGATCCCCGGTCGACACACTTTATGAACAAAAATTTCCCAATCTTCATCAAAGGTCTTTTTTAAACAATTTCTTTCATAAAGTTTCATTAAAATGTACTGTTAATCCTGATCACTTGATTTGGATTCTAAGAACTTTTGCTGTAGTTTTAGAGTTCCGATACTTTTAGTATACACATGTATAAAGACTACTCAGCATAACTTACTTGACGATTCTTCATCTTCTACTTTCTCTAAAAAAAAACACGAAGCTGCCTTTAGCAATTGATTTGTTCTTCACGAAGATACGAAAAATTTAATTAGTGTCAATCAACGACTGTTTTTTGAATTATAGTTTTTCAATCTTTGTCAGTGAATCACTGCTATTCAACCCTAAGGAAGTTTCGTTTTGATTTAATTACAACCACACATAAAATGACTATAACATAAAAAAACTGGTAAAGAAGTATTGGGGTTAGGGGTGCTGCCAATTACCGAATCTAACGAGCATATTTTAAGGACAGACGTCGATGGCAAGGTCCAATTTCATTTCACTGTTAATACCTCTATGGCTTGACAGTGAATTTCCAACCTTACATAATTGACATCTTTTAAATGCAACCCACGGTCGACACACTTTATGAACAAAAATTTTCCAATCTTCACCAAAGGTCTTTTTTAAACAATTTCTTTCAGGAAGTTTTATTAAAGAATACTGTTAATCCTGACCAGTTTATTTGGGTTTTAAGAACTGTTGCTTTATTTTTAGAGTTCAGATATTTTAGTATACACATCTATAAAGACTCCTCAGCATTATTTGCTTTGCAATTTTTCACCTGATTTCTTTTTAAATAAAAAAAGAGGCTTTCGAAAGCAATAAGTTTGCACTTTACAAAGATACGAAAATCTTAATCATTGTCAGTGAATTACTATTTTTATGAATTATAGTTTTTCAGTCATTTGCCAGTGAATCACTGCTTTTCAATCGCCAGCAAGTTACGTTTTGATTTAACTACAACTAGACATAAAATGACTATAATATAAAAAACTGGTGAAGGAGTGTTGGAGTTAAGGGTGTTACCAATTGGCGAATCTAACGAACATCTTTTAAACAGAGATGCCGATGGCAAGGTCCTCGAAACCTCTATGACCATCACAAACAATCTTTCACCAGACTGTACTAATCTGGGCCAAAAACTTCAACAAGCACTTACGTTAGACACTACAAGCAAAATTAATTAGCCGTAGAATCGAAATTTTTAATATTGAAGAGAAATCAAGCGAGAAGTCAAATCTACGCGAGCAATAAACCAATCAAATTCAGGTAATTACTAAGAACAACGTGAGCGCCAAAATAAGCACAAAGAAAAAATTATGTGATTGGGTTGTTGGTTGATCATATATCTTCTCCTTAACTCCTATAAAATATCGAAATTCTAACGGCGAATTGCTGCGGGTTGTTACCCTTGCGACGATTAATTAGAAATCCAGGCACTAGAAACTTAGGTTCCTCAACTACTCCGCCTAAGAAACTTTTGAAAAAGCTACGTGCATCTCGCAGCCTTACTTCCAAACTGCTTTTATATCTCTTAGGCGTATTAACCAACGCAGACCCATGATAAAAGGGCTCCATGGCAGTTTCCTCTTAGGTCAGGAGGTGTTCACAGCTTGAAGGTGGTAAATATAAGCTGGCCTTGCACAAACTCTCTGGCCAACGGCTACCATTTTCTTTTCAGTGAACACTTCCAGAAAGTCACGGACGACATTCATTTCTTTAATTTTTCGGACACAGTTAAAATACGTGTACAAATCACCGTTCATCGATTTCTTAGTTCGAGAAGATTATGTTTTGTCGATACTTTCTCACCTCCAAACAATACATTCTAAACTCACTTCAAATGGACGTTTCGCTTTTATCGGATTCTTCTGATATTTTACGGGTTATTTTGTAGTTTTCTCAAATGTGTAAACCTGTATCTCTCACAATCCACAAATATAAGAAATGTAGCGCAATCTCCTCTACTACGTTTCTTACAACCTGAAAACCTGTACGTGACCGTGGACGTGTTCCAGCGCTACAGAGGTAATGCACCCGCTAGGGAACGTGGAGGTGAGGACTGATTTTTTGTCACATCGTTGTTTTATAAAACCCGAGAGCAAACTTTTCTGGGTTCACATCGACTTTTTTTAAAAAAAATAGCGCCTAGCATCGAGACAAGGCCCGTTAGGCAAAAACTCAAAAGAAACTTACGAAAAAGGATGTCCACCGAAGGGCGAACTTTCTCTTTGTTTTGAAATTTTTACTTCTAAAGGGTACGGAAAGCAAACTACGGGTGGGAGTACGAAAAGCAAACTTCCAGTAAATCGATCGGTAAAACGGTAAGTCGGTAAAGAAAAACCTGGACATATCGTAAAAATATTTTAAAAAGCCTATCACTTTGGTTCGTGAAACAGGACAGATTGTTTGGCAAAAGACGTTAAATTTGCTGGTAAAAATGATAACATGCTGTATCATCCCTTCACTTGAAACAGTCTAGAGGTCACTGACCTCTGTTGTCCAAAAGCAAGTCGAAATGCGTACAGATAGTAAGGGAATTTTTTATATTTGGGTAATGTTAATCTAGTTTTTGGAAGAGAAGTTATTGCTTTTTGCTTCCGATCTTTTGTGTAAAGTAATATCCGCTATTGGTTCGAAAAGGAATATCTTAGTAATTTCTCGATATATCTCTGAAGTTTCTCTTCAGAGCAATCAGACGAATTTACACTAGCGAATCTAGCAAGGATTTTTATCGGTATCGTCCATTTCTAACTTCACTTGCCGCCTTTTGTTCCTTCTTTTTCTTTTCTTGTTGGTGCAGTATGTTGTCTTCTCAAAGCAAAGACACAATAGTATATCCTCTTAGGAATTTATTAACATATCCTTGGGTTCGTGTTTACAATAAACGAGAAGGCGATTGTTAAGTTCAAACGAGTTTAAATTAAATACTACAAAAATAGTCGATTGTTTACACATACGATTGGTAATCACTGGCAAATAAGAAGAAAACTCTCTGGGGGAACTTTAACTAGTGTAAACTGTTTCATACACTATGGCAAAAATTAATCAATCATCCAAATTGGATCTGGACTAAATCAGCTGTTGGTAATTTTTGATCGCATTTACGTGACTAGACGGCCACAGCATATGTTGAATTTTAAAGATTTTTATTTTAGAAGCTTTAAGCTGCTAGATAAACAGATTAAACGACCAACGAAAATATGACCGCGGATGCACAACGTCGAACTGTAGGGGGTCTCCTTAAGGAATTGCCATCTGGCTTTGCCCCTTTCGTATTCTTGATGTGTAGTACCACATTTGAGAAAAGTGGGATTAAAAAATACCTGAGTCAGTTCAAGAGTTGCATGACCTGCGACCAACTTTGCACAAAGATTCGTATCGCTTCAAACTCCGAAAAGTAGAGAATCAAGCAAAACTGACCACTTTTCCTCTAGTCAAGACGTATCACTAGTTAACAGCATCCTTTACATTTTTAATTTTATTTTATTTAATTTCGAATGTGACACTTGTGACTCTTTTCCTGCGACAAGTTAGACGAAAATAAAACTCACACAGTTTTAAGGAAGGTACTCTTTTACTAAAGGTCGTTTCGTACCTAACATGAAAGATTTCGAGAGCTGAGACTAGAGATGATAGAATTAAAAACTGTCGTAAATCTTGATAGGTAAAATGGTTTCACGTCACAACAAAGCCAGTACCCATTAAATTCTATCATGTCTCAAGTCTACGTCACTATGGAGTCACAAGAGTCCCGCAGGCGGATCACTGGTCAGTACTTAGCGTTCTGTTAGAGAGTGCAGAAACTTTTTGTATATCTCAGTGAAATCCTTCGTAAATCATTAACATCACTCTGTAACCCATCCAAAGTATTCACTGGGAAATGAAAAAAAACCGTAAGGATAACATCATTAGATGTACTTTCCATTTGTGAGTATTTTGGGGGTTATAACAGAGGACAAAACCACTCGCTACAACTCGATCTTCGACGTAGCAGATCCGACAGTGTGTGCCAAGAAAAGGAATTCGAGCCAAAGTTATATAATACCTTGGCAAAGATTAACAACAATATCGACAAGATGGTATTTCTTCTAGAGATCATGTGCCGAATGCAGAAAACGTAGAAAAACCTCCTATTCTGACTCCGAATCATCGGACAACATAGCCAGTAGGTCAAGATGAACGGCACAACGTTGCAAACAACTTCCTGATGTTAGCATTTATCCTTGCGACAGCTGGGCAAACGAAGAAGATTTGAAATTGCTCACCGAGCGAAGTAACATCGATGTCCAAAATGAGCAGGAATACAGAGCCGAAACGAAGGTTCTTGAAGACATGTCTACTTCGTTTTTACGAAGGCAAAGCCACGACCAAAAGCAATGATCAGCAGGTAGTTGACATCGCACTTAAGCGACGGAGAAAAAAGTTGATGCCAGATACAGTCAAGAACATGATAGACAAATATAAACGGCCTGAAAATTCCAGTTGCACGGTAACTCAAAAGATCAACCTTGCAATTTAAAATCATCGGAATTCAGAGGGCAAGAGAGCCGATCTGCAATTATACAATTTACAACAAATAGATCTTAATTGAGGACGCTTTTGCGACGTTGGAAACTACCAATGCTTTAGTTAAAACAAAATCTCGCTGTGTCAATTCCCAATCAATTGGCGCCTGAACAGTAAATTATATCACCTTAGTAGAGCACAAAGAAGGCCAACAGTATGGTTAGAATAGTCACCAATACCTTCTGCTGAGTTTAAACCTAACAATCAATTTTTCTTTGAAGATGATGTGGCAAAAAGTTTGAAAGATGTCGGAGAAGCTAGTAAAATTACTAACTCCACTGTCAAACAACCCTTTAACCAAAATTACCGACAAGGCAGAAATCCATATTTCTCAAGTCAAACACATAAAAACCGCAAAGGCCCAGTGAATACTATTTTACGGAGGAGCCAACACCAAACATAACGGAAAAGAGAAAAGACCGAGATGAGTAGTTAAGAAAGAAAGGAATAGCTCTTGCCGAACAGAAATTCTTTAAAAATTTAAATTTGTGAAAAATCTTTCACTCAGCCTTTTGAACTTTTTAGTTCAATAATGCGTGTACAAAATTCAAGGCAGGACAGGTAGCTGAGCATCTTACAACACAGACTAAAGTAACACATCATCAAGAAATTTTATAAGATGTAAGGGATCTGAACATTAAATCTACTCATACACCATCTCAACAAAGATTCCCTCCACAAACGTTCCTAGAGCGTAAACAACCAATTCTTGATATGGTCAACAAATTTCTACAAAAAGTAAGGTACTAACAATAATGGATTTTCAATCTGAACAAATTCTGTCGAAATTATTTTTGCATCCAAAACAACGTCGGTCTCATCTACCATTTTTTGATTTAAAAAAGTTCAATAAAGCAGTAAGTTATCATTATTTTACAAAGTACTCAATCCAAGCAATAATTAAATTGGTGGTCAAGAATTGTTATACGCCAGCTATTGATATGAAAGGTACATGCTATTCAATTTCTATAAAAAAGACTGACGGAAAATTATTATTTTTTAAATGAGGTGGTTAAATGTATCAGTTTAGATATCCACCAACTCGTTTGTGTCATCTGTACCATAAAAGTTTACAAAAATAATGAAACCCTGCTTTCCATAAACAGGGTCATATATATCTGTGGTACACACTGAACATTGTTACCTGCAAGACTAAACTTATTAAAAATGTGTCTTAGGTATTATAGATACAATCGTATCGTCTGACAACTTCGGACTTGTGGTACACACAACAAAATCAATTTTAATTCCGTCTCAAGAAATAGCTACTCCAGGGTTCATTATCAATTTTATTTATTAATTACGATTAACCAAAGATAAAGCTTCTGGTCTTCAGTACTACTCTTCTGCACTAATGAACTGCAATAAATTTCAAACTATAAGGGAAGTGGCAAGAACTGTTGGTAAGACAGTAACTAGATTTCCACGGACGATGTAAAGCCCTTATACTACAGAGAATTAGAGAAAGATAAAGACCTTGATTTGAAAAGGGAAAATAGTAATTCTGATAATCCTATGCACCTATCACAGAAAGTTGAAATAGAACTGGTCCTCAATATAGGAGCTATCTGTCAGAGATTATTACGTGGGGAGCTCCAGCATGAAATTACCACTGATGCCGCCCTTTCGGGGTGAGGTGCCCAGTGCAAAGGGATATTTTAAGGAGGACTCCGACACAACTGGAGTCTAACCGTCACATTTAACTATTTGGAAATGCTCTTCATTTTACTTGGGTTAAAGACCTTTGCAAAAGACAAGGACCATTCGCACATTAGACCAATGTAATCGTAAGATATTCGTCTAGTTCGAGTCACATTAGCAAGTACTTTAAAGGTATAGTGATGCCTAGTTTCACTGTATAAAGCCGCAGCCCCGGAAGAGCACTTGATGTTTCGGTAACATCTTGGAAACAGTCAATAATATTCAGACTCCTGATTTAGCTAGGTGTTCGAGTGTGTGAGTAGAAATATTCTTTTACCTTTAAGTAAATATATCTCGTCTTCTGGAATAATTTTTGGAAACATTTGGGAAGGGTATTGTGCTCAACTTGGCCAAATAATAAAAACTGATAGCCCTCTTGCCACCAAAGTTATACACGTTATAAAGTGCTAGATACTGCTGATGGAATTACTTTAAAGCGGAATGTAAGGTCCCAGAAAGCAAACCCAGCCTTAAATACATAAGACAAGCGGGAAATACCAGGGATGCGAGTTAAAGTACA
>JBAHVQ010186530.1:0-15365 GCA_036872915.1 Nanipora kamurai | reverse complement strand
TGGTATAAACACCCCAAAGTATGACAATTATAAAAAATATGTAAAAAAATTTAAGTTTTGTACATCTTGTGTGCTTGGTTTTATTTTTTTTTGAAAAGGGAATTAATATATGCAAGTGGCAAAGCGTTGGTAAACAAACTTTATAATACCTAAAGACAAGAAAAAAAAAGTTTGGGCTGGAAAATTAATTTTCAAACCTGTTATTACACATTTTAATTAAGCATGTCAATCAGCTCTCCAATTATGCCAAAAAAACCTGGGAACTAAAGGGTTAATTAACACGTTACACCATCCCCACCATTGAGCTGACACCTTTATTTAACCAAGGATTAAATGGACACAAAAGAATTTCCGAAAGCCCATTATTTTCGGTACAGGTCTGACTAGTTCAGTCAGTTAAAACATACTAAACTCTGCATGTGATGAACAAGAAAGGTGGAATCGCGCTATTGTGCAGTACCACGAGTCCTTGTAATTTCATTCTAGCATCTTTAATTAGTGGGCAAACCATATAATTTGAAACAATTCGTTTTACACGCTAAAAAAGTTAAAAATTTCGCAAACAAGTCACATATTCGTAACTGCCATTGCCAGCCATCGTCCTGCTGGCATTTTGAAATTTGCTATCATCTCATCTACATTAACGTCTTGCTTGACGTCACAAGTTGATGTTGACTTGGCTTGCGCGTTTTATATTGACAGGCAAGTATCCGCCTGTCGAGAAAGGACACCAATTACAGCCCTGCCAAACGACTAAAATAGATGTAAAACTGCACTCCGACTCCGTTGTATAAAACATATCTAACTTGCTTCATCGTCATAGTGTAAAATCTTGGATTATATACGGAAAATTACGGACGCTTTTTCAGTAAGTTTGATTTGTCAAGCACATCGCAGTCATCAAATATCACAAAGCATTTACTTTGATTGGTTTAATAACGGGCTTGTGATCTGGGATGTTTGATTTGGTCATCCGAAGCAAAAGTGCATCAAATACATGAAACTCTGCTGAACTTTTTTGAGTGTTTGTGGACCGTGTTTGCTGTTATCTCATCTAACAACGTGCTCCGATGCATGAAATCACACAATAAACAAAGGAATTTTCCGTTTTATTGACTTATAATATTACAGCACCATCATTTTTGTTCCCTTATTTATTCATTATGGACGAGATATCATCTCTGGCGTCTTCAATAAACGTCAAATGTAGTTTAACCCAATGTATTAACCGAAGTTTGTTTGATCTTAACGATGCAAAGTTGTCGAAATATTGATTGTAATACGTGTATCATCTTACAAATGGGTTAAGTAACTTAATAGAATTTATTATTTGCTAATTATTTCCTAACAATCATTTGCTGTCGTGTTCTTTCTCCATATATTTATCGCCCAAACCATTTAAACGTTGTTTCTGACACTGATCTGGAGCGTGCGAAGTCCGTAAACTCGTCGTCAAATCCTTCCTCTGGATCAATATTTTCTAAGAGTCCCAATCCTTCTGCGCCTTTTGTTTGGCTAGTCGACTTTGTTTTACCTTTCGTGCGCGTTCTTTCTACATCCTGGCAGCTTTGGTTCGCATCCAATTTACCTTCAGCTCTTGATGGCGAACTCTTGATTTTAGAAAAGCCTGTTCGACGTGTATTAACTACGTTACGGCTCTTCGGCTTTTCAAGCTCAATGCTTGAATTTTTCGATTCAACGGTTAACTTCATTACCCCACAGTCCGTTGGCTGTACCCTGTTATTTCTCGGCTTACTTTTATGTTCCTCATGTCCATCTGTTGAGATGCCGTCTGGTACTTGATACTCGAACGCGCGGCTTATTGCATTATGAAGCTCCTTAGCTTTACCTTGACTCGTGCAATGAAGAACATGAGCTTTTTCCTTGCCTTCTGCCCCTTGAGTAACCAGGGTAATGGTTTTGGGATACTTATTTCTTTTGTTTCCTAAATGAATGGATTTGATACTCGTCAAAGCGATGGTAAATTCCGTCTTGTTCCTTGCGACGTTGAAGAACGAGAGCTGATGAGTATCCACCGTTATTGCCAAAAGAGTCGAATTACGTAATTCAGCGCTAGTTAAATATCGAGAATATATATCTTCAACCACATTGTCTACGTTGCTACCGTCTGCTAACAGTTCTACACTCCCTAAGTGATGAATCTGAAAGTTCACTCCGGCCAACAGACTGTCCTGTTCGTCTTCCTGAAGCCGTAAACGTCTTGATGCCTTGACTGCTATCATATTAGAATGTTTTTATCTGTTCGTTTATGGTCTCTCGTTTTTGCTTCCCTTGTTCGCTTACTTTGTTGTTTATTCGTGTTTCATCGCAAAGCTGTATAATTTGCAGTCCTGAACTTCGCGTCTTATCTAATGCTGATGATACCTTTGTGTTCCTCACAAAATCATTCCATCGAGAAAACGACAATTGATATTCTAGACGCGCCATGCGCAAGCTGTTGACAAGACGGTTCAAGTTACGCTGTCAGGAATCGCTGTGTCCGGATGTAATCACGTCTCCTAACAGATATAACAAGAGCAGTAATTGAACTGCACCCTGCACCTCAATAGTTACTGACTTGCCCGTATTTAAAACCGAATCCTGTTTTTGTTTTATTCCCTAATTCTTCTGGAAGATTATTGAGATACAACGATTTGCTTTCCGTTTGTTTGGTCAGTAACGTCGCCAGAGAAGGGGGAAGTCTGCCCAATCACAAAGTGTAAGGGACTAAGATCTCAAGGGGCTTGTCAAATCCTCTCTGGTCAGGGAGGCCTTATATTATTTCATTTTGATGGCTAATACTAAACGTTTTAACACTCCAAAGAAAGACCTCCAGATAAGTGTTGAAGTTGGTTTATCTAATTTTAGAAAGAAAAATATCAAAATAATTTAATTACATCCTAAAGAATAGTTCAAACTTTATTTCCGGTTTTGGTTTGTTGATGCCAACCTAGCCACCGGCGGAAGTGCGTGGCCGTGTAAGAAGCCTTAACGCTGTCGTCAAATTTGTAAGGTGAAATAGTTCCACCAGAATAAATATAAGACTTCATAAACGTGACTCAACACTTGTCGGTGAATTTACTGATGCCTAAGAGAAATGATCTCGGTGAATCAGACATGACCGACCCCACTCAATAAATGGAAATGAATCAATTCCAATTAAAACATCCTAATAATACGTGAAATGATTGAAACAAATCGCAATTTATCTACAGATTTACCTTTTCTATATGAAGTGGATGATAGTTAACAGAAACGATTAACCAAAAAAGAAAAAGCTGAGTATCGGACGTAAAAATGGTTGAACTTCAGTAGGAATTATCTAAATGAACATAAAGTGCAATAGCTCAATAAGAAGTAAATTTATCTCACAACTACAAATATAATTATGACTATAAGATAAAATAGAAATATATGGTTACAATAGACATTGTAAAAACTAAGGTAATTCATTATGATAAAAAGCTATTTACATTCCTGATAAACGATCTGTAGTTATAACTTTCCCTGATATGTAACGGAAGGCTATTAAAATGAAGAGCACTACTGCAGAAGAAAGGTTTCTTCGTAGATTATAAAGTAATCTTCGGTAATTTCAATAATTTGCCTTTATTTCTGGTATTAGGACCATCATGGTTTAACAACTGAAAGTAATTATTAAAATCCTCTCATAATAAATTAAGTGACTTATAAACCATAGCACAGCTGGGTCATTTCTTTAAGTGTTCTATTGTCTTAAAACACAGCTCATTAGCTATTCTATTGTTATAGCAGTCCATTATTTAAAATAAAGGACGGTAGCAGTCCATTCTTTTGTACAAGCGTCCATTATTTTTAAAATAATGGACGCTGTCCATTATTTTTTAGTAAACAACAAAATTTACATTGTTTTTCAGCTGTGTTTTAAGCAGTCTAAGAGCCTCAACCCAATCCATTATTTGAGAGAATGGACGGCACCTCGCCCTGCGGGCTCGGTGTAGTCCATTCTCTCAAATAATGGATTGGGTTTCGGCTTTTATCCTTTACATAATATGTTAGTTTTACTCCTACCATCACTGTTAAATGGTTTTCCATGAGAGTTCCTCGTGATAATTTTAATTGCTCTTTTTTGAGAGAGAGAAAAGCGTTGATTCGTTGTGTTTGTCAGACATGTAAATGAAATACAGCAATAAAATAGTACAGGGAAGATCATGCAGAAATAGACAGACTCAGCAGCAGGGACGCAGACTGTGGGTGGTGTTGGGGTGTGAGACCCCCTACTTTCTACAAAACAGTCGGTTATGGATGGAGCCAACGGTAAAACCATTCAGTACACCTGTCGCTTTACTAGCTTCTGAGTTGCTTGTCGGTAAACAGTTGTCTAAGATATATAGAAATGTATAATTAATGTGTAAAATAGGCATTTTAAAACATGAAGCTAAAACATTAAAGCAAGGAACGTCTACGCCCACGTGTTCGTCGGTAAAACTTAGACGTTACACCCCCCAGTCGAAATGGTCACGCTACGCCCCAGCTCGGCAGCATATATTCAAAGAACTTCTAATTCGTTACAGCAGCTGCAAACGACTTGAGGCTTTCTTGTACATTCTATCCAGACGACAAGTCATGCGAAGAGAAGGATCCACAGTACAGCAAGATAGTTGTGTGTCTGTAAATCCCATTCGGTGATCCTACTCAGTTGAGAACGCGCGATTTTTGTCCGAGGAACAGTTTGTCTAGTCATTCGTGGTAGATTTGGAACTTTGTCTTACATTACCCTTTCTAGCAACGATTACCGTTAGAATTCAGTAGAACGAGACATGAATAACTTGTAAGTAATATCCCTTTATATTCATTGAGAGTTTTCTCGAATTAATGAAGTAATTAGTTCAGATCGTCATGAAGCTATTATGTATCATTATTTAAGCGAATCGCAATAAATTGGTTGTGTATATCGAAGACCTGTCTCGTTGGAAAATGGAAGAGGAATAGTAGAGGACCCAAAATGTAGCCTTGCAGTACCCCACAAATAGTAAATACAGCTGATCAACTCTAATTAATCTTTCAGTTTTTTCGCTCATCAATTAATAGTAAACAGGAATGATCTCACTTAGCCAAATCTGGCTGTGCATAGTAAAATCTGGCTGTGTATCGAAATGCATTGAAAAAACTCAAAGTAAGTGAAATGATTGAAATGGCTCAAATGTGAACATCTCCAATAATGATGATCCAGCTGCTCTTCATAGTGTAATTTGACGCTTATAACTGACTGCCGAGATCAAACGACGCAGTAAACCAGCATCAATATACGGTAAAGTTTGTGCTCGAGAAAATCAGTTTAAAATCTGTCTTATCTCGCATTTATATTCTTTGATTATTTTGTAAATTTTAAGGTTAGCCTTGCCAATGCTGGGTACAATAAAAATTTACAAACTTTTGATAGACTTGGATTGTAAATAATTTGAGAGTTTAGTGTATATGAGATGATTGCTAAGCATGATGTGCCAATATGTGAATGTTCGTCCAACTCATTTCCACACAAAAAAATACACTGTGAGCCGCATGCCAGACAGGGAACAAACCTGCAACCTACTGATGACTGCCAAGACACTCTACTGAACGTCAAACTGCCGTAATTTTGATGAAGAGCCAAGATGTTTCGTTTATATGCGTGCTGCCCATGTGGCTGCCACCATATCTTGATAATGTTAACGAAAGAGACGAGCGTTTTACTAGATGTACATTTGAGAGCTTGGTGTTATTACGGACAAAATGTGGATGTTTGCCAAGCTCAAATCTGATTGATGATTTCGTTGACCCCGTCTGGAGCTCAAAATACGTTTTACATAAAATGAATTTGACAAACGACGAAACGACCACTTGACTGACCTTCGCGCTTACAAGATACTCAACACCTTACACTGTTTAGGCATAGTATTATAGCGTGAACTAAGGGGTCTAATAGGGTACAGATATCTTCTTTCATGAGACAACTCATATTAGTTTGTTATCAATATACATCGAAAAAAACTGTTGGCCAGGTATTTTACGACCTGCGTCTTTATCTACCATCTCCAAATTCTTACCCAGATTAGAACACTCGATTCGCGACTGTTGCTCAAACGACGTCCATAACAGATTAACTTAAACTCTTTCGTCGACACGTCTAATCTATTTCATAAATCTCAATAGGAACGTCATTAATCAACTCATGCCATCTCGTACGCGGGCGTCATCCTGAGCAGTATAGAGAATTTACCTTCTGGTGTGATAAAAAAACGACGCCGCTTCTGCTGTTTCCCCATGTAATTCCATAAAGAGTACAAGCTGGAGAGAATACTCAACAAGAAATCAATCAAAAAGTTAAAATCGATACGGCCGAAAGGCTGGTAAACGAATAATTAGAAATAGCTTTGGATTTACTGCCATTTAGAGCTCTTCCAAATATCCACGAGTGCATGTTTCTATTTCTGGACGGAAAAACTGAAAATGTTTTATTGGCGACGTGGATACTCACGATGATCATGAACCTCACTCATAATTCATATATGTCCACACATGTCCTTTCCGGAAAATTTACAAACTTTAACTTTCTAACCGGGCATGACATATGATAACGTTTTTTCTGCAATGAGCTTTGTAATGTGTTATTCAACCCTTAACCTGCGCTCTCGGTGGCAGTTTTTCATATTTTATATTTTACTCCTGACAATTTTACTTCCGGAGACCTCCCGGAAAATTGTCAAGTAAACGATTTGAATATCGAGAAAGATTTGGCACGTGATAAGCTTATGTATTGTAAAATTTAATTAACAGAAATTTAAGGCAGACTGAAAACGTCATAATGACGTCATGCATTTTGTGTTACACTGTACTCTTCTTGAAGTATATTGTTTAAAAAGTGACACTCAAGGAAACAGAACTGTAATCTTATTGTTAGAAACAGCATTATTATTATTATTGTTATTTTGCTATTTTTGTTGCCTTAAATTTTCAGCAAAACTTGCCAGATTTCAAGTTCATAGCTTTAACTTTTTCGCGTTACGAGCGAAAATATGTTGGGGCATCAACATGGTCCCACTAAGTCTAAACAGATTTAAATTAAATGGATTTACACCAAACCAAGTCAACATATTTCACTCTGCTGTTAGGCTCAGTAAAAGCGTAACTCATTTAAAATATTCGCCTGTGGCCAAGAGTCGACTCAAAACGTATACAAACTAACAATTAATTTTCACCTTGTTATATTTGAAGGAGGTGTTGAAATGATAATGAATGGTATTTATTTGTCTGTCGTTCTGGAAATTTTCAGACTTCTTCTGTATATGTATGCATAAACAGGATATTTTGGTTCTTTAAGAAATTGTGAATAATCCTCGATATTATTTAACAAACTCAGTCGAAACATCCATCTTAATACGTCTCAAAAAACTACACATCGTGAAGGGCTGTTTACACGGGCGTTTCCAATTTTAAGAGATTTTTTTCATCCTGAAGCATGCGATTGTGCGAATAACTAAGGAAGCTTAATGAGAAAAACCGCTGTGCGTTTCAAATTTCAGCGGTATTCCCCATTAAACCCTTAAAACTCTGCAGTTACCCGCAAGAAGCCTCTGCGGAGAAGAGATGGAAACTACTAGACCATGTCTGCTTTGCATAATTGGTTTGGTACAATCGTAAGTCACTATATTTAATCGTATATGTTAGGAGGATGAAATTCGCCAGAAAAATCGGATTTTTCAGACAAAAATACCTCTGCCATGGCTGCATTTCGGATCCCAGATCATACCCTTTTTACACCACAATTATAAAGTTGTTGCCGCTTTGACGCAAGGTATTGTGTTTTTCTTCTATTTTGGCGTGCAAATTAGCATAAAAACATGTTCCGCTAACTAAAATAGGAAAATGAGCATAAGGAGACCGAAAGCAGAGTAGAGCCCGCGAAAGGTCCAGTATCTAACAAATCACCATGGTACTTAAAAAAATTAACATTTCATGCAATGACGTGCAGAGTTTCAGAAGAGCCCGTAAGAACATATTCATAATTTCTCGAGTAGACAAAGTCCCCTGCCAGCCTTATGACATCACACATGAATTTCCAGAAAATTTGAATATTGCAATAAGACAGAGAGTAATGGAAGAGCTCTATAGGCACCATTTATTATCACTCCGATGGTTCTTTCAAATGAAGGAAATTTGATCTTCTGTTCATTTCCAATAAAAAATACTCTCATAACAAATCATATCCATATTCGTTCCTTGTGATATTTTGATATTTTATATTTCTGAATTGATTGAATTGATTTAATCTACCATCAGATATGATGGTAGACTACGAAACCCATATGCTGTCCAACGACATGCGGCCGCTATTAAGTAAATGCTTGCTTGGTTCTTACTGTCAGCCATAAAAGATATTCATAATCTAAGCTTTAGTTGTTGACATACACGTTTACCTTGTCGAAGAAATCTTGTCGAAAATTGGAAGAAAAATTATTGAACCAGATCAAAGAGATTTAACAATGTATGACTTAGAATTGTTTTTTTTTTTTCCGATATTGGATTTACCTTTTTCGATTTTGAGAAGAGCCAGTGTTCACTACGAATCCGACTTCCGTATTCAGTGATGGTGTGCAGTCATTGATCAAAGGAATCAGAAACAAGACTAATCAGCCTAATAGGCACGAGATAATTCTCCCAACTCCAAAAAGAAAAATGTTTTTATCCAAAGCTAGTTTACAAGCATTTTCTTACAGTGTAAACGACTCGAGGCCGTTTTTCACTACATTCGGTCAAATTCCGAGCAAATTGCCACAGAATATACGTAGGATTGTTCCAGTGATGCAAGAAACCTTTCTTTACATTGAGGTGCATGTAATCATGCTAACAAAACAATAAAAACCAAAACACCTGAAAGTACATCACATGCCCAAAAGGATATCAAAACTAAAAATCAAATATATTCAGCATATGGTTTAATTACTGGATATTACCTGCATTTATTTTTGAAATATCTGAAAATTGTTTTTGATTTTGCACTCAGTCTATGCATTAATTTCACATCAGGTAAAATTTACGGCGAATTTAATGAGGGGAATTTTATCAAAATCTATTGACGAAGGCAAATATAGGAAAGGGTGCCAATAAAATTAACGGCAAGTTTTGTTCATTTTACATAAAAAGCTTAATAGAATTAGCAAATATAAACTTTTCGCACAGTTGTCTAAATAAAGTTTCAATATTTTAACCTATTTGAAAAAAAAAAAATATTGAGACGACAGGAGAACGCTTGTCAAGTTCGCCATCTGAGAAAAACGAATTCTGCCCCTTAGACGGGCTCCCACGTGAGCCAAGTTTGTGTTCAGCATTAAGTATAACAAAATATTAGTTGGAAAAACATTATATTCGATAAATCTTTGCTTTTGCTTTGCTTTTATAGGTAGTCTTCAAGCATCGTAGATATTGGAGTAAGAGGACTATGTTTGATTGAAGCCAAATCACTCCAAATTTACCTGACTACCCCAACTGAGAATCGAATCCAACGTCTCTGGCTTAACGAGTCAGCGCCGTCGGCTACTGAGCCATTGGGACACCAGGCCAGACCAGTAAGAAATAGCCATCATATCCAAGTAACAATATTAGCAATCTTAGCGAAGTTAGCTAAGATACTGTTAATCACCAAATTTTGTTAGATAAACTTGAATATGATGGAATCAGAGGTACATTGAAGGACTGGTTTAAATTCTACTTAGAAAATAGGAAACAATTTGTTTGTCTTGGTAGTGTTAAATCAGATATGTTTCACATTTCTTGTGGCGTACGCTCAGTCCTGAGAACCCTTCTTTTTTTTGTTATATATGACTTCCACAAATGCTCTGAAATTTTAGATTTTCACTTATTTGCGTGATTCTAACATTTTTCATACTGATAAAAGTTTATCTGGGTTGGAGTCGTTAAGAAATAGTCAACTTACCTTTATAAATGTATGGCTTTGTACGGTACAACTAAATTGTCACTTAATATAGACAAATCTAGTTTCATAGTTTTTCATCCGATCCAGAGAAAGATCGATCATGGTTTTCATCTATGGTAAATTGCCTAAACCTGAATATAAAGTAAAATATGTAGGTTTAATCATTGATTGCCATCTTAATTGGAAGGATCATTTCACTCATACATTAAAGAAAATCAAATGTAATATTGGAGCTATTTAAAAAATACGACACTTTGTTATTTTGGTTATTCTTAAAACTGTTTACTGTGCTTTGGTGTACCAATATTTAACTTATTATCTAATTGTCTGGGGTAATACCATTCTTCACTGAATCTACTTGTTATATTACAGAAGAAGATTACTTGGTTAATTACATTTTCTGAGTATAATGATCATACTAATCCTATATTTACGAATCTTAACATTGTTAAGTTGTATGATCTTGTTTACTTGAATACTGCCCTGTCTATGTATGATTTTCACCACTTGCCTGAATCATTTAATTCCTTTCTGCTTGAAATAAGTGAACAACAATTGAATTCCAAGTTGAGGCGACTTGCCTCAACTTGGAACACAACTGGTGAACAAACAAGAAACTCAAGGGATTTAGTTTAAAGTGGACTTGAAGAATGGTATATTCCAGTAGTATATTAATATTGATTCTAATTGAGTTAATAAATACTTTTTCTTCAGTCTTTTAACAATTTGTATGTACTCTTGTCCTTCGAACAGTCTATCACAGATTCATTTCATCTAATATGGTACAATCATCTCTTCTATATTCTTACTTTATGTCTTATATTTCATCACATGTATTATGTATACTAACATATTGTCAACTCCCCGTCCTCTATTTAGATAATTTTTCTGACCAGATAACTGTCTAGATTAGCCTTATGGTTATTACAGTTGGCTTACCACCTTTCATAAATTTCATTTAAATATTATTCTACTTTGTTAATTTAATGCTAATAAAATTGAATTGAATAAGCGAAGGCCCGGGGGCATTGCTAACTTCGTCCCAACTGGTTAATGATCACACTCGATGGTGGATTAGGTATCCCTAATAATCACACTCACTGGTGGGTTAAGTTTCTCCCATTCAGGTATCTATAATTATGAATTGGATAGTATGATGGCTATTTCTGACTGCTTTGGCGTCCCAGTAGGTCTGTGGTCTAGAGCACAGGCACGTTGCCAGAGACCTTGGGTTCGATTCCCTATTGCAGCAGTCAGAGAAACTTTTCTACAGCCGTGATTTGGTCTTATTTAAACTTAGTCCTCTTATTCCGACACAGACGTATTGGTTTGTGTCCGACGATAGATTTATTTTCGTCTGTAAAGTATAGGACTGAGTAAATCTAGTACAACCCAGCAAAGATAATCTCAATAACTCTCGGCAACGGCCTTCGTAGCTCTGTGGATAGAGCACTGCACTAGATTTTCAGGGCCGCGGGTTCGATTTCCAGCCAGAGGCCCTAGAGTTGTATTTTTCGCAACTGGTACTCGGTTGGGTCGCAAAAACATATCATTCTCACACTCGAAAATTTCCTACCTACTCTTATAGTTCTATTTGGCAGAAAAAAAGTTAAGTTCGGTTGTTCAAAGGATGGATGGTGTTGTCCAGTCGTTAGGAATTATTCGCTTTAAGAGCTTATCCAAGCATTAAACAACCGAGTCCAGGCTAGGAATATTAGCGGGAATATTAAACAGTATATCATCCAGAGCTAGTCCAATATACTTATCCTGCGCTATCAGTTAACCCTTTTCAGACTAGGCTTATTCGAATCTTGGCAAATGAGTAAGGAGGTCTGAAAGTGACCAAAGTTAATATCTCAGAAACTATTTGAAGCATGACCACGTACCAAGTTTTCACAGGATAACCTTGAGCCTATTTAACTAGGACACGTTTTGCCTCAGATTCCGTATCTGTTCGAATAAGCGCCGCCCTTGAATAAGCGCCGCATGTGAGACGCGAAAAATTTAATAAGCGACGCGGCGCTTATTTGAACAAATACGGTATACAAAAAATGTTTTTTGCATCATAGATACAAAAAGTGTCCTAGTTATATTGTCCTGACTAAGAGAAGTTGAAATACGGCGACAAATCTAAAATATTACTTTCAAAATGTAAATTTACCAATTTTTTGTTGTCTAAAGTCAACCTTATTGAAAAACCAAACGACCTTCTTTCAACGGAAAAAAAACCCAATTTCTCTTTGAAAAATTGGAAAAGAACAAAAGATATTATAACTTTCTTTGACTTTCGCAGTAGTTAGCTTTATGACATTGCGAGTAAATTCATTTTTAATCTTTAATTTTTCATTTTTTAATAGAATTTGCAAAGAAGATAGAAACATTTCAGAGACATATCCCAGATACTTTTTAGGTATCAACTTTAAACGTCAGTACGAAAATTTTCCACTTAATTCCTCGTCAACAAGGATTATACTCGTTCCCAACTGGACATTTTGCCTCCATTGGCTGGTCACTTGACACCCGGAATTTCTGGGTGCTTAATTTCTCAATTTAGTCTCAGTTCGTACGTCATAGATTTCTGGAATAATGCGTGAATAAGAAATATTTGGCAGTTTCCATGAGCAGCATTCGTTGTAAAAGCTATTTGCCCTAGTAATTCACCATTGACCTATCACCCTTTTTTTTGTTATAAATATACTGAACAATATTTATGTGGCGATTCTTGACTTTAACCAAAATCATTATTTTGAATTAACAGCAAGCGTAAAATTTATGGGGTAAAAGTTAAATATATTAATACTTTAACATTAATATAGTAATACTTTAGGATGAGTTAATTGATTTTTGAAGTTGGCAAATCATATGGTAGAATTGATTAGCAGAGACCAGAGTCATTTTGGAGACCTTCCCCAGTGAAGAACTTTGGGAGAAAACTTAGTAAATCTATTTTGTGTTCGTGTCAGCCACATATTTATTCACCACCTCAATAGACCAATATACCAATGAATCAGTGTACACGCATCACCTCAACTACATTCTTTTAAATTATATTGAAAAAAATACAAAAGCTCTGCACAATAAGTGTACATGAATTGAATTCAAAAGAATGAAGTTGAGGTTATGCATGTAAAATGACGCACTGTTACTAAATAATTGGTGTGTCAAGCACCTTGAATTGGACGACTTAAGACTCATACATATTGGAAGCGTAAGGCGACGCGGTAACGTTTGAAGATTAGCTCCATATTATCTTAATTAGATCGTTTATGTGTGAGGCATCGCGTGAAAGCTGCAACATGGACGCATTCAATTTGAACGATACCATTAAAATAATAAAGGTGTTAATTTCCACTCGTCACAGCGAAAGTTACGGGCTGGCGTTATGCGTCTACTTTCCAGCAGGAAAGTCTCCCTTGAAAGAATACAACCATCTGTTTAAGAGTAAGACGATAGAAGACAGATCTTGCCGGGAAGAGTTATAGTCAAATGGATTTGGTTCTTGGTAGTTCGGCTTTTAAAGTTTTCTTGCAAAAATATTGGAAAGCAATAATTATCAATCCTTTAAAGTTTTGCATGGTGATAACTGATATGCTATGTATAGTTTGTGGAATACCACGTTTTAGCTAAGCTTTTTAATGCTAAGTTTTCGACCTGTTGACTCAGGACTTCATCAGAGCAATTGCCAACGGCCCGTTCACGTTATATATACGAAGCAACTGTTAGAAATCACGCAAGATCCTTGTTCATCGAGCACGATCAATTTGTGACGACGAGCATTTACAAGGTGAAATGGATCACCTTAAAGCTGTTTTAACTAAGAATAGCTTTCCGAAGAAATTAATCAACGCATCAATGGCGCCATCAAGACCTAAGCCAATAATAAAAGCCAAAAATAAAACGTGGTGTTCCACAAACTATACATAGTAAAGCAATAATTACTTAGATAATTACAAACAAAAGTTTTGATAAACATTATGTGATCCAAATGAAGCAACTTTGCCTGAGATGTCTGTGACTATGACAACGTTTATTTGCTATGATTATGACTTGGAAAACAATATTATTAACTGGAGTCATGGATGAATTTTTATTTGAGTTATTCGTTAATTTTCTGTTAAGGATTTTTCTTCGACATCTGATTAGTTTGACATCAAGTCTTGTTGTTCTATAGAAGTAACGGTATAAATGACTTTTATAATAAGTTAAAAATATATTTTCATTTTTCCATATAAAGGTTGAATAAAGAGGCTTTTGAGGAGTTTAAACTTGAGATTTAAATTAACAATGATACATTAATATATAAACGTTTTGGAAAGTTTGAGATTTCCTTAGCCTTTTGTATTTGACTTACCAATTTCAAACTGTGGTGTGCTAATTTGATTGATGTTCGCAGATTTTAATTTATTAGTTCTGATCTTGCGGTTTCAAAAGATAACTCAAATTTTACTCATATAATTTATTTTGAGAAAAACAGTGAATAACCGAAAAACGAGGCTCACCAATAACTATGCCCGAACTAAATTTATAACCCATAATTTTAAACTGAATAAAAATTAGCAAAATGACCCTCCATGACAGTACTTTATTATAAAAATACATGGACTTTAATTTATAAAAGAGAAAGCAAGAAACAGGATCGAATCCCTTAAACAACGTCAAACTGTCTTGAAACCTTTGCAGAATTACATGAATAAATAATCGAAATAAAAAAGAGATATATTTGGATTCTACCAGTTACTTCTTGTGAAAGCCTACATTTGTTAATGTATATGAGGTCATTAGTACTTCCGCATTGTTCAACAGTTATGCAAATCGACCAGTCAACTTTAGTTGCCTTTGAGATAAGGAACTTTGACATAATATTGTGCGCTAAACAATTGCTATCGCGTGATAAACACATGAAGATATTGGTTCTAGATATTGCTCAGATGACGCAAACCACTCAGTGCTTGTATCAGATTTGTCAAAGACACTTAATAGTGATATCTGGATCATATGGTGTCAATAGAAATTCGAGTTTATTGTAAGCTGAACTGTTCTCTCAAACATTATGTCGGGCCGAAGAAAGCATCAGTTTGTCAGCTTAGAGGAAGATTGTAAACAAAGCAACTCCATGGCCAATATTTCTACGTCCGAGTTTGTAGTTTGTTACAAAGGATCAACTAAGTGGACGGAGGATTTTACCTGTGTTGAAAATCTGCTGGTTAACATATTACCAAAGCGTCTGTCTGGAAAATTTTGGATCAAGAAGGCATCAAAAATTAAAGCAAAACTCTTTTTAGACGTAAGTGGTGCCGTCGTGTATGCGGACTACAAAGGAATCACAATAGAACGTTTTAATAGACATTTTAAATAAACGACAACTCTTTTTATTTTAAAAGCAAACATGTTTCAGCATACCTATGCCATCTTC
>JBAHVQ010186489.1:0-15367 GCA_036872915.1 Nanipora kamurai | reverse complement strand
TGGCGAATGAGTAATTTACAAAAATATCAATGTACTTGGGCGTATATCTAGTGCATCTTTCCGGCAACCGTGACAGAAGAGATAATAATTTTTCCTGTTCAGCAAATACTCAGTGATATGAAAGTTCATATTTAACATTCAAATCTGTTAGAATTAAAATAATTCTAATCCATTAAATCACTCACTTGAAAAAGCCGTCGATGATATGAGAAGCATTCGGTCACGTATTTAGCAGAGTGTAAAACAAACATCAGAGCTTTTTTCAGACGTTTTGCCGCATTCTTGCCCCGCAATATCAAATTTAAACACTACCCCTAGAAACCACAAGCTCTTGCAGCAGTCGTACGGTGCGGGGATAGTTAACCGTACAGAAAGCAAAAGGAGTCTCAGGCTGCCAAGGTACAGAAAGAATTCAATATTGTTTGAAATGGTAGCAGATCTAAACTGATGTTTTGTTAAATAGATTTATCAAAGGAAACTAGAAGAAACCCTGTCACGACATGTTTTGGAGCTTTTTCACCTTCTTTTTTGTCCACTGGTATCATTGATTTATTAATTCAGGGCCACAAGTTTATAAGTGTTTGTCACTTTTAAGTGTTACCCTCGTTAAATAAAGTCTTACCTTACCACTGATCAAACATAACTGGGCTCTCTACTTCTACACTTGACTCAATGATAAGAAAACATTGCCGGAATTACAGGAAATGTTGAATTCGACAACCTAAAGTTCAAAAATTCCCCGAGGATTATTCTCATTGACAAATTATACGTGTTCATTTCTTAAAAAAGTGTTTGTTAAAAAGGGCTGTTAAACAAACCTTAGATAAATTAATAGGCGGATTTGAGTGCGGTGAAAACAGTCGAACATTGTTGGATGTACCGTCAAAGATTATTGGGAAAAGCAATCCAACATTGTTGGAACATCGTGTTGAACATCGTCAAATATTTACAAACGACTAAAGCAGCATATTAGGCAGTACCTTACAAGAAGAGAGTGACAATAACGTGCCTTCATTCTAAAGGCAACTGTAATTTTGTTAATAACAGAGGCGTTAGAGGAGGATTATAAACGTTCTAAAGGAAGAAAGACGCGATGACTGCTAAAGAAGCTGAAGAACAAATAGGATTATCTCGAACTATAAAAGAACTTGAAATGGAAGAAACGAGACTTAATACCAATAATGATAATGGGTGAAGATCAATTGGGCAACCAAGCATCAATTAAAGATCAAAACATGAATAGGTTGTAAACCATTACGTTTGGCCGACGGGTATGCCTTGAAACTCAGATTTATTCCAACCGTGCGGGAAAAAGTACTCATGAACATAGTGTTCAGCTAATCGGTTCAGTATAATTAATGCAATGAAAACGTTTTCTTTCCATGAGGTTTAGTAAAACCTTCCGAAAATGGCGTTAGTTCTAAGAAGTGTAAAAAAACATTTCCTCGAATCCATGATCTAGAGAAAATTTTCCCAGCGCGCTATTGAGCTACTTCAAGGACGTGAGCTTATATTGGCGGAAAACTCTTGTTTCTGTGGTTTCGGATGAATGTTTGGATAATATGGCGGACTAACTAGTTTTAGAAAAGACTAAAAAACAACATATTTTGTTGAATAAAGATTTTCAATTATAAAAGTTGATTAATTTGCGGAAATTTTGCGATTCAAACTATCCCTCACAACGTCTTTGCCGAACTAAATATTTCGCTTGGCCAACAGCCGTAAACATTTAATTCAAGAATGGTTTGTACACCAAAAAATTTACTCCCATACAAGAGATGTTAAAAGACGAGGTTTGTCACTGTTTCTGATTGTTCTATCCTGCTAAAAAACAAACGAAAGTGAACCAAACTATACCGCGAGACCTGGCGCGTGAGCCGGCATGTGAGCTGTATAATAGCGGCAAGAAATTAAAATAAAGAATTTATGTATTTTTATTTGTTTAAAATAATATTCTGTAGCACTAGCTGGTTTTCACTAAAACAATGCAACAACTCGACCTCATTGTTTTATTATTAAGCTCCCGAAAGTTTAGAGCTCAATAATCAATGTTGGTTGGCTAGCATCTGAGGTTGTTTACCTGAAGCTAGCATGTTCACCAACACAAACATGTGTTTGCATGGCAAAATCCTGAGTATGACAAGTTAAAATTTCCTTTAGGAAACATTGCTATACAGAATGGGATCATGCTGTGAAGTGTGAGTACAGATAACAAATTGAAATATACCAAAGTAACAACTTTCGATGCTGGATTAACCGTAAAAAGCTTTGGAGCAACTAGGCCAATGAAAAGGCATAAATTACATGATTCTGTATTAGCCCGTTTCCGCTTACGGGAGATGTAATGGATTCTTAATGGAGAGGTGGGTGAGACATCGGATGAGCTGGGTGAGATGTCCGCTTGTAGGAATATTACCACAGGACTGAAAGGTTTTGGGATATATTTAAAATCTTAACTTGCTTAGGCCTACTGGTTCTTTAACTATAAAACAACCATTATTCCGTTCTCTAACTCATAATGTATAGTACACATAATACGCGCTTAATTCATATTCCTATATTTTACTTTATCTATTCCCTTTTATAACCTATTCCCAGGTTTGTAATAAATATGTCCAAAGGGATGACAGCACCAAGAGATTTATTAGCTTTCATATCGTTCGTTACCACTAGTGCACTTAAAAGGCTCTTTAGAGGACTGTGAGGTATATTGTGATAATCCAAGTATCCTAAATTTATTCATTCTTACGTTGTTTGCTTTGAAAATGCATGAAGGCCGCACTAGGGTTTACGCTAAATCTAAGAGAGAACAAAGAACAAAGAGGGTTAAGTGCCGACGTCGAGTCGTGGTAAAAACATGGAAGTGCTCTGATTGACGTCTCAGGTGGAGACAGGATAGCGTGAAGAATACTCTTTTGTGCACCAATTATTTAATTCTTTTGTTTTGAAAAAGAAATTTAATTGTAAGGCCGCTCCGTCCTTAACGTCCGCTTCGTTTGTTCGTAAATTCCTCAGTGTATGGAAAAAGAAGCGTTCTGGTTCATACGAAAGAATAGGTAGTTTTAAAAACATGAGGGAACTTCAGTTATGACGTATCCATACAATAGAATGTTTCCACCACAAAGACAATGAACTATTTTTTTTAGCCGCAAGAGTATTGTCCACGTCAGTCTACATTACTAGAACAGATTAAAATTTTTAGGACGATAAAAAAGAACATCAATAACCAACTCACTACAATATCAGTCATGTTGGTTTCGTTTGAATTGCAGAAATTTCTTTATCGCCTTCACCGTCCCAATTCCCTGTAAAACTCCCTGCCATATTGTGAAGTTTCCACATGAACAACGGTAACTTCACGACGATGAGTCCTTGCTACACAATTTTTTATACAAAACGAAAAAGAATGAAAAGTTTTGCTATACCAACAGCATACTTGATGTCGTCCTCGTTTTGCATATGTCGTTACCAGAACATTTCGAAGTTTTGGCAGGGAAGATGCTAGATGTCTTTAACGTTGAGCTACTTATAAGAAATTCTAAAAGCTTTCAGAAAAAGGAAAGTGAACTCCCAACTTCAATTACGCTGATTGTGGGCGTGTGCTGAATCGCTTTTCGCCCCCCTCCGCCCCAGCTTTCGTTAATCTCTGATCAAAATAAATACATAGATCAGGACGATGTAAAGATAGAGCCGAGTACTTGTGTTATGGCACTACCTACATTGTAAATTACATGCAGAATATTTGAAACGTAGTCAAATAGGGTTTAAAGTTCCTGGTAATCCAAAAAAGGTAATAAGCCAATTCACAGTTTTGATGGCGCATGAGATCTGAGCCTGGGTAAAGCATATTTCACTCATAACATCAGGCTGAGATCGTAGTGTTTACTTCCATATATAGTATAAGCGAGAAAAATGTATGGTATTAATTGTATGGGCTTACGTCCAAGTAGATAACCTGGTTGAGCTTTTTCTTAAATCCTATGCTGGCAAGTTTCTTGGTAGTCTGGAAAGCGAAAGACTATTTAGTAATGAAAGAACTTGTGTTTCATCACACATTTGATTCCTACGCAGGCCCACACTTGCGTAGGATCATTATGTAACAAACTTCAAGTCGTTAAAACCAAGATTCAATGCAGAAGGAAATAATTTTATATAAAATAAAATCTAGGTAATTTAGAGAGACAAGTCTTTCAGACAAATTTGTCAATAAAACCGTATTATATATCTCTCTTTCTCTCACTAGGACACCAACCTTAGTATTCTTTTAAGTTAAAAGCTCTTTTTATAATTAAAGACACGATGATAAGGCAAAAAAGCTATTTAAGATGCTCGGGAAAGAATATTTATAATTACTGCCACCATGAATAAGGCTGAAAACAATCTAAAAACATATAATCGGATATAGTACCTAGTTTCCAACAGACTTAAAACAATGATTACTATGGCACGGTAAGAGAAAACCAACAACGCTTCTAATTTTCATGAACCCTCGTTCTACTCGTATAAGTACTCAAATCCTGAGACTGACCCTAATCTAGATTTGATCTGCAGATTGTGGTTCGAAACTGATGAAAGTAAATTAATGTTTAGCGGGAGCAAGAACTGGAATTGAAAAGTACGATGACTGCCGAGGCAACTTGGCTAATTACTCTTGTTTTATCGGGACGTTAAATCGTTTGGACTTGATTTAATGTAGCTCTCCACTGTGCCGACATTAAGTGTTGACATATTTACGGGCAGGCAGTTGCCTCAGTCTGCTTGTTCGAGCATTATAGAAATCAACTGATTTACATCATTTGTTCAATGTAATCTCCCAGTCAGATATCTATCTCTACAACTCATTATTTGTAAAATGGGTGATGTGGTTAAAACATTGAGAGTGTTCAGTATATACCATACACTCAGTGGGAATAACAGACCACCAAATGTTATAGGTTCAATCGCAAATTCAGTTATAAATACAAGGGAAGTGGTTTCCTTTTGGTTCATATAATCTCAGTTTAGGGCTCCTGTTAAAGGCAATCAAAATTCTTTTGTATTGATAATAAATAATAAAGAGCGCGAGCTGAATCCTATTCTAAGTCAATCCTAGTAGAATCTTTTCTTTCTCATATTGTTCGTCATCCGCTCCTGCATATTAATGCTATAAAATTCTAATCTTTGACTTCGACGACCTGTAATATCACTCTTGGCAACACAGTTAAAGGATTCTTTGATACGCTTCTTTCAAAGTGAAAATTTCTTTTGCCTATCTCTTTGTCAACGCTTAAAATAAGCACTTAACCTTTTTGAAGTTTAGTCACTTGAGTTGTCTTATAAAAACTGCCACATCTGCTTAGCAACTACTTCATTTCATTCATTGGAACACGAGACAAGGATGCAGTGTCTTCTTTGGACTGTATTTTTTCTGCTGGGTAGTTCTTTACCCTTCACCAGGCAATATTTGACAAAAGATCAAAATGACCAGAAAGATATCCCTTCATATCAAATCAATGAACATGATTATAACGGAGTAAAAGCCACACTAGATAACGACTTGGAGCGTAGATTTTTTCGAATTAGTTATCGAGGTAAGTGCGATACTTCTGTTACGTCTAGATGTTGTGTAGTGTTTACTTTGTTTGAGAGATTTTAATGAAAACTTAAACAACAACATGGGTCAAGTTAAGTTTTTTTCGCTGTTATAAATACAGTCTTTCCTATAATTACAGATAATTTATGGTTATTCCTAACGTTCGCCAGCCCCGTGACACTTGCGATCTCTAGACATCTCTCCATGACAAATAAAATCGGAGAATAATAAAATTCGGATGTGGAGCGAAAAGAGTTAATTGAAATAGTGTTAACACTTGTCTTAGACGTCAGCCTTTGAAGAATAAAATCATCTGGCATCAGCTAGAGTAAAGTAATACGAAGCAAACCGAAAAGAGTTATAGAAAATGTTTTATGTTGAAGCCTTGGTAAAACGGCGCATGTTAGTCGATAATAGTCGAAGAACTCATTGCTCCCGCTAACTATGATCAACTATCATCAACTACCATCAGCGCGTGGTCAAACGGGAAAACTATCATAGAAAATTTCAACTTGCTTAAAGTGAATGATTGTCTATGATAGTCAATATTATTGTTCATAATAGTGCATAATAGTTGGTGGCCAAACGTAACAGGAACGAAAGTTTCAACTATCATGGGCTATCATGGTCTATAATGGACTATTATGCGTCGTTTGACCAAAGCTTTGCAAATTGTAAAAATATTTTAAAAATTATGACCCCTAAGAAAAAAAAAAAGAAGAACAATATTAATTTACTCGTTTCTGCTGAGATTAACACATTATTTAGTGATAACTTACGAATCTAAAGTCCACAGAAATTGAAAACAGAAATGAACATATCCTCGGGAACAATAAAACTGACGTCCCTGCTACGACAACAAGATGTTAATCTGTTGAAAGTAGTAAAAATTCGTTACAATGGCCACTTTTTACCTCTCACGAGAACTGAAGAAAAAGTACTGTCGAGAAGATTCGTCATTCAATATTGTGCCATAATTTATATAAATAATCAATATCAATTCGGCTATCAACTAAATATATGTTTTGATTAATGAGCATCAATTGGTTGAGAACAAATTATCCCCGCTGCTGTAAATTTAATATATCTTTCAAAATTATAAATTTGAACAACTTAAACAGCTCCATTCGTTTATTTTACTTGTTATACTGAAGTCAACTCACACAGTTGTTCCTAACTTGACGTCATGTAGCTAGCTATGCTTTAATCAGATGAGGTAAGTGAAACCATGCATATGGAATCACACCTTTCTAACGTAATGGGAAGTATAAATTTATTAATTTCTTCCCTTCAATTTGTGTATGAGTGAATATGCCTAAATAATCCAGGCACGCAATGGCCAATAATAATTTTTAGAGTAGAGGAAGCAACATTTTCAATTTTTGGGGAAAAGTAAGTCTGTTGACTGGCCCATGCAAAAGACATACTTTAAAATTTATTGGTCTCTATGGTTACTGAGAAACGTGCACGAAGTATGCTCATAAAGCGGATAACTACTGGCTTCATAGTTCCTGAGTTTTGTTCGTGAAGGTCTCAAGGAGTATTCTTTGTCATACAGAGTATGAAATAATGACAATATTAAAGGAAATGTTAAAAGCAGGCCTTTTATCGGCAGATTAGTGAGGCATATTAAAATTTTTAAAAAGAACTGCAAGAATCATATTTGAAAAGGGCATAGCCAGATAGACCTTCAACAGAAATGGCTTCCAGTTTAATAGTCTTTTCTAAGAATTTAGATGAATCAACCATTCTTGATATGTTCGTTTGTAGTTCAATTGGACGTTTTGGTATTGAATAATGAATATATAAGGCTCGTAAAGCCTGCTACAAACGCCTGTAATAAAATATCAATTTGCCGGCAATTTATATACTAATATATCTAGTTTGCTAAAGAATGAATTGATTTGGTGAGTTTTTTTGTGAGTTCTGTTTGGGTTGTTTGAGAATTTTCGGAAACTTGGTTGACCTCTGGGTCGACATTCAAGGTCGCTTTTCTTATGGGGAAATACTCAATGGTTAGTCACTTTAAGAAATTTATTATAGGAAGTGGAGGAAACACAGGCGTGAATGGGGAAATTTTTGAGGATTGCAAAATTTGGGAGGTTAAGGATACAACAACGTGGAGGTTTTTGCGTCTTGTCGTTTAAGTCTTAAGGAAACATCTACAAGTCATTTGATGGTATATTTAATTTAGAATCAACCTACTTGCTAGATTCGGATTCGATACCATGAGTCGACTTTTGTTTCTCGTCATCATCCTACTCATTATCATTATCACTATCTGATGATGATCGTCCTCATCACCATCAACATCATCACCATCATTCATTGTCATCACGAGCTAAATTCCTGTACTGGGTTGACCGCCAACCTCGTTTCAAGGTATTAAGAGATCTCCCCTTCCTTTAATTTTCCTTATAATTCGAAGTAATTACTTTGGTTAAAGTCAAGAACCACATTTGATTATAAATATTATACGAAACAAGGATATATGTTCGGTGAATTGCGATAATGTCTTATCCTTGCAAGTCTTGAGAATGTGAATGTTTATTCATTTTTAAGCATCAACATAGAATTTATATTTACACACCACTCATGGAGACGATGTTTGTTGGCCGCCCGAGTCCTCTCCCTCCATTACAGCTCATTTTATCACCCGACTGTTCTTTTCCATCACTTCCAAATCATGTCTGATCAGTTTTCTCCACCAAATCATGTCTGATCAGTTTTCTCCACCTCAGCTTCCCCCAACTTCTCCTTTTTTCTTTTCTACTCTCCTCAGCTCCATCTTCGGAATTAGATCATCTTCTTTTCACCTCTTGTAATGTCTATACCAACTGAGCATATATTCTATATTATTTCCCTGTTATTTTACTGACTCTTAGACTTTCGTGTAAATTTCATGAAAAAATTTCTGGCCGGTACAAATGTACTGGTGGCACTGGTATGAATCCGCTATGGATATTACTGACAGCAAATATAAAAAAAACAAGCAATGAAAGAGAACGAGATTGGATTTTCGCAAGTTCTAAATATTCAGAATAGCCTCCGTTGTAAACAGAAACAAGAAGACATAAAAGTACAAAATGTAGAAAAATAAGAGAAAAAAAACAATGATCATGGTGTCTTGTTGGTCCTTCATTTGATTTCGAAAGCGATTAGCTTTCTAACAATGTAGCATGTGGTAGCAAGTCTGCTATCATTCATTTATGACCAGTATCCCGTGCACATACGTATTTTGTTTTTCATTTACAAATTTCCGATTATCATGACGAAGTGCAAAGTAAATCTTGCTTTCTATCTTCCTGTTTCTCTTTTATGAGACAAATTAAACAGTATAACTGTTTAAGACAGACATTTTTCCGAGCGTAAAGAATAAAGATAAAGAAATAACAAAAACAAAGAAACAAGAACAGCTGGATTCCCCGTTTTCAAACTGGGAACCATTTATCCGTGAGCGAATAAAAACATCAGCTTGAATACTTTAGGGACTCACTATGGTTTTAGTCAATCAAGTTACCATATTGCCTGGCACAGAAGGATAAAAGCAAGGACAAGTATGCCATATTCCACCGAAACCTTTTAAGCTCTCTCCAGCTACTATTCTACTGGGTTTCCTTTGGTCCCTCCTCTCCCCTTGTTTGCTCGTCGATGTTTAACTCCTTCCTATAACCGTAGGTCTTCACTGATTTTACTCTGGCTAACGCCAGACGATTTTACTAGTCAAGGGGAAACCTCTTGACAGAAATTAGTTGAAATTACAAATGACCTGCATCTCGTTTACTATCATTACATACGGATCTCATCTAGCTTTTGCTTTACGTAATTCACGTAATTTAGCTCAGACGACCGGGGACGTCATAAGGATGATAAAGCATTTGGACGAATTGATAATTACGTTATAACTCATCCACTATTCAAGAAAACTTCATCAAATGGTAGAATTCAAAATGCTGAACTCATCCTCGTTAAAATATTGTTGCCATGGTAACATATTCGTTCCCATATCCCTCTTTCCTAAAAACAGAACAGTTCTTGTATTGCCAGGTAAAGTAAGATATTACGTCTTTACTTTTATATCAAACTATTGGCATGTATACGTCCAACCACCATAACTTACATCGTATAATCCATTTATAAAATGATGATCAAGCCGATGCTTCTTCATAGCCCTTCTTTACTTCTTGGTTCAGACACAATGGTTAAAACGTACCAGAAAGTCCAAGACCGGGCATTTAAGGTTGTGTTTGGAGATTCCACCATGAATAGGTGGATCTTGATACGATCCGCTTGTAACCGGTTAGTAGCTCAGAACGTTTGGAAGTGTTTCCATGGACTTGCGCCACCGGAGTATAATCATTATTTTAAAATGACTGAACATAACATTAACACCTGTAATAATGGTAAAAGCATTGTTTTACCAAAAGTGAAAAGCGAATGTGTTAGAAAAACATTTTTGTTCCAAGGGACAAAACTTTTAACAACTTACCCAATGTGGTAAAAGGGGAAATGTCTATTATGAATTTTAGGGGAAAAGTTCACCATTTTTTTTTTTAGTTCTTAGGCTAAGACAAAGATTTGTATATGTACTTTATTTTACTTATCAGATGTCCATTTTTAGTTTTTTCCTGTATGAATTTTCTTTTTAAATTTCCATACAGATCCTCTATTGATAACAGTATTTTTATTACTGAAGGAGTATACCTATTATAAATATTGTTAATAATAATACTACTACTACTACTACTACTAATAATAATAATAGATGGACTAGTCTTATTAGCCCTTCTGACTGTCCTGACGGGCTTTGCCTTAATTGGTTGAGTGATTCCAGGATGTTTGTGTCTGAAAGGAAACCTCCTAGTCCAAAAGAAAAATAGATCACATTATCCAAACTCAGCTTTTGGACTGGCACCTAGCTTACCTTAATTGGTTGGCTTTGCGGAACAGACCCTTATAATAGTCTGAGAGGAAATGTGATGGTTATTGGGGAAGTCGTATGATATATGGGTGCTTAGTCACCAGCCCTTGACCATGCCCAGCCCACTTTGGCATAAAATGGTAATTTGGGCTAAAAAACCTCCCTGGCTCTTCCAGAGCTGACTTTCCTCAATAATAATAGTAATATAGTGAATAGAAGGCCAAAAGCGGCAGTTGTAAATTGTTGAGAATAAACAATATGCCCACAAAAAGGCTAGAAAGAAGAATTATAGTTTATAGACTTGTCGGATGTGGGAACGAATATCTCGTTATGGGGACAATATTTTAAACAGGATGGGATCAGCAATTTAAATTCTACCACTTGAGGAAGTTTCAATTGATTTCCTTGAAATAGAGGATGAGTTATAACGTATTTACCAATTAGTGCAAATCTTTATCATCCTTATGACGTCACCGGTTGTGTCATTTATATATCAAACCAACTGACATATCTCAAAAGCGTAGCAAGATATGGAGAAACTACAAAAGGAATCTCTAAATAATTTCGAGTGCTCTTTCAAATAAGACCAACTTTAATTTTGATTCAGAAGCACTTTAAAAAAGGAAAAGCTATCTGATGTTAGTTGACGTGTTCGGTGTTGAAATTTTTTACACAACTTGCATAGCATTAGTATACGAAATGCAGTCGAATATGTAAATTTCTTCAATTTTTTTGATCAATACAGAGTTTGATACATGTGGAAAAGAGAGGTCGAGTACTTGTTCTAATCTGTTGCCATGGAAGCACCAAAGAAACTACACTGATAACCTATGTTGAACCGACTGGATTTTAAAGCTTTATGATTATTTCTTATTACTTGTATCGTCTATTTTCCTTTAAGTAATAATATAACATAGTATTAAACAACAAAAGTTTACTTTTAACCTTTTTACATGAGTCTGAATAGTTACCAGTTAACTCTCACTTTTGTAAGAAATATAAGATAATAAAAATGAGGGTCAAATCATCCACGACTGTGGATTCGTAACGTCATTTGACGTCATTGCTTTTTGCATTGGTCTATGCTGTCTCGGATATTTCAAAGCTGTAAGCCATGGAAGCTTACTAACCTCCCAGTTTTTGGGAGACTGGGGTCAACGACAGAGCGGTGGAAATTTGCTCAAGTACATATCGAAGCTTACAAGAAACATATTTTCAAAGTCTCTGAGTAGCAAGTATGAGACGTTTTACAGATATGTCTATGTTATTTATTTATTTAATTATGTTATCTATTTTTTGTTTTCGGCTGAGCTTTTGCACTGAAGACTCTGGACGTCATCTACACAGGCTGGAGTAATAGTTGTCTGTTGTTATACAGCATTAGTTGCAATTAACTACTTTATCATCTGAATGTGTCACTCGAATAACTGAAGGAAAATTCACTACGTAATGATGTTAGATATCGTTTCTTACGATAACATCTGGATTATTATTGTTATTGTTTATTATTATCCACATCATTATTATTATCACCATTATTTTATTTATTATGTTATTATTTTCTTATTTTATATTTTTAGGAGTCTCTTTTCGTAAACCTAAGTATACATTTGTTGTTGTCAACCATTACACAACTGGCATAATCGGAAGGGTGAAAGCAACTTCGAGAGATGGTTCTCCGGTAAAGTACTCGCTGATCACCGGCCGCCATTTTTTCAAAATAGACCCATATAGTGGCGCGATTAAAATTAGTCGTCATTTACCATTACGTCACTTGAGAACAATGGTAAGACTTACATTAGTAGTTTCTGCAACTCCACAAGGAAGTTTCATCAGGTACTGGAGAAATGTAGCCTTCAGTTGGGTACGGATTATTGCTGTCCGTCGGTTCTTCGGTGACATTATTTTACGGAGAAAGCGTTTAATTCCAACGAAAATTAACCATTTATCAAAAAAGATAACAGCTGAAAATCTTCACCGTTTAGTTCGGAGAATATCACCGAAAGCTAATCCACTGGCCACAAAAATGTCAACAGCTCAAGTAAAAATGGACAATGCATGTAGCAGAGCTTCCTTCGCCATCAAACAGTTCTTTAAAAGTACGTAAACATAATTTATTTTAGACAATAAAAGGAATGCTTAGCAATGCAATATTACACCAATCACAAATCCTCAGTGATATAACGAGCCAATGACATTGTATAGATTATGTTTTCTTAGTTTCCATACCCGAAAAACTCTCCGTAACCTTTGGATCACCGTTTTAAATATTTTTGTTCTAATGCTTGTTATTTTAAACAGACAGATTTTATTTTCCCCTTGTCTGTACAGGTAACAGCACTGATCGACTTGATCATAATGTGGTAAGAGCAGCACTGAACAATTCCATCATGTCCTCTTAGGCCTTAGACTAGGTGCTCGATTATTGAAAGCCAGCACGATGATGCTGCAGGCGACAGCAAAACGTTAGTTGATAGTGTAACAAAAATATTCTTCAACTGATGTCATGGCTTCGTTTCGAGTTTTATGGAGAGTTCTTATCTTCAGATAAGTGTAAGTAATACCATAAATTAAGGGATATTAGAAACTGAACGTCCCTGTAACCAAGGGAAGATTTCTAGAAGTCATCCCCAAGATAAATGGGTATTTAATTGCTAGTTTCTCTCGAGCCATTGCATTACTTTGTAGTATTATAATCTTCTAAGAAAACTTTGAGGAGCCTGAGGTACGAAGAGACGGCAACAGTTGATGATTTAGACTTCCCTACATAGCCAATGCCTTGAAGAGAAAGGGTTCTTTGCCCTCTTATTTTCCCTGTTTTTTATTTATGGTGACAATTTATAGTACGAGATGAAGAATTTGTTGGAAAAACGAAAAATAGGACGCGCAGCAAGTGTAAAACAGCGTAGAAAGTTTAAAGGTCTGTAGACTGCGAACTTATGTAGAAAAAATCTAAATTTTGATTTCTTATTTCTGCATAAATTCGGCCAACCTTTAAAACCCGAGATAATTGTTGAACAATTTCTTCACCAAGTCACTCTGCCGATACAACAGGGTGTCGAATATTGTTTAGGTGTACAACCAAATATAGCTAACAGGAGTAATTGTTCTTTTCTGATTGGTGGGGAGGACTCCTTCATTTCTCTTTTCTGCAGTGTTTGCTATAGAAAATGCATTATGGAGGGTTTTAGAACTGCTGAAATCTCTTCTTCCAGAAATCCCGTTTGTACCTTAATTGAGCGTCAGTATTTACTAGTCCAGTCCACGAGATTACAATCACAATAAAACAACTTTCCAGTTATTTTCTTTATATTTTCAAAATACATTTCTCTTAACTAGAAGTTTAGAAATGTGCAATTTATTTGAGATCTTTAGTTTAAGACTTTTTGGGTTTAGTAAGTTTTAAGTTCGCGCGAGATTTCTGGGATAGTTTTGTTGTTTTCGAGAAAATTAACTTTTCATTTGTTTTCTTAGAACGGTATTCTACATCAGTGACAATCAGTGCTTCGATAAAAGAGTTGCTGTCTCCCACCACAATACAACACTTACTTCACCAGTCAAAGTGTCCAAAGAGAAAAATAGATCTTTCCTTTTGTCAAACGAATGCCAAATATCGCTCAATTGATGGAACATGCAACAACGTAAGGAGTCCGCAATATGGCTCTTCTTCGAGTGCCTATACAAGATTGCTTCCAGCAAAATATTATGATGCTGATGGCATGAAAGATCCATTGGGTTTCCCAGACTTGCCAAATGCACCTGATATTCCAACCCCATTGCAAATTACAAAGGAATTCTTGATTGATCAAAAACAACCTTTAACTAAAAGGAAAACCGTTTCACACTTCCTGATGCAGTGGGGTCAATGGCTTGACCACGACTTTACCCTTGCGCCTGAAAGCGAAGGCGCGGATATTTGTCGTAAAACTCGGTAAGCAAACGGCTGTGTAAACAGTTTTGAACGACTTGTAGAAAACCAAAACGGTTGGGAAACTGCCGGAACTAAGGTGTAGAAAAACTGACGTTTCAAGCGAATGCCCTTTGTCTGAGTGAAAAACTGCGTTGGTATGGACCACACCTTTTTCGTCTAAACCTTCAGAGATTAATTACCAACCACCAACTGTGTAAGGGATTCATAAGTCAACAAATTCGTAATGTACTCTAAATAAGAGACGAGATCGGGTTTGAAAAAGGTTCGTAGCCAGTTTTTAATATCCAGTTGTAACTTAGACTCGGACGAGGGTTCTGAAAATATGTCAAGTTTTTTGTCATTTGAGAATTTCGTTTGATGCAGTTGTTAAGGTTAGATCGAAGGGAAAAAAAGGATTCTTAAAAAATCGAAAATGGTCATTGCGAATTTTTGTTTTATTTGCTTGCATGTTTGTATACCGTCGTACGTTGACAGACAAAGATTTCAAGAATTGGAATAGCAAACCAGCGAGAATAAAACTTGGCGAAAATAATGGAAACTCTTCACCTGACTTAACAAAGACAGAAGAAAAGTGTTTTATGGGTGGATTCGCGTACAAATCGCGTAAGGAAGTGTAGACACTACTTCTCTATCCTGTCATTTTGAAAAAACAAAGAAACTGCAGAAAGGATGATTCTTTCTCTGCGTTCTACGTCTAATAGAGATCTAAGATTCCTTTTGGGAGAGCTGTGACGCACTCCGTCCCTTACAGGTGTCAGCCCAGTTATGACTAAATTAAGATTAAAACTCTGTGGCATGGAGTTTTTGCTTGGAAATTTGACAGCCTAGTCCAGTGACCCACCCACAAAACACTTTACTTTTGTCTTTGTTAAGTCAGGTGAAGAGTTTCTATTATTCCATTAGTGAAACTCAGAGTAGCGACTAGAGGCCCCTTTAACATCCG
>JBAHVQ010186478.1:4657-15368 GCA_036872915.1 Nanipora kamurai | reverse complement strand
ATACATACATACATACATACATACATACATACATACATACATACATACATACATACGTACGTACATACATACATACAGACTTACATACATACACAATCATTTATTTAAACACGATAGGTTTTTACAGCAAGCTGATGTGGTCGTATCGAAACAAAATCTTATTTATACATTTATAATTAAGATAAAAGTTCGAAGACTTATAATTAAATGTTTGTATTTGTTCTTTACTAAACTAAAATTGTTAGAGATCACGTCTGGTAGTTCGACTATGAAGAGGTGGACTCCAGATCTTCCGGCTAATTGAGATATGTCGTGATTACAAAGGTAAAACAAGTTGTCATACCGTTCCGTGCATAATCAATATGCAGGTATAAGCTCCAGAGTCAATGCGCCTAGGAGGAGACCTCGGTTCCTATGCCCACCCGATTACAGTTACCAGTCAGCTTAGTTAACCTCTTGGCCTCGAGTGGGTTTTCCCTTGACGAGCAAAATCGTCTGGCGTTAGCGAAAGTAAAATAATATAAATGAATATGCTCGGGTCTCCGCAGTTAAGGTTAACAATATTTTGATTTCATCCCGAAAGACGCCGCGCCGCAATAGGGTTACTGCAGTCTAAGAATCTATGCCCCCTTCAAGTTATGGACGCGATACAGCCACCACAAATATGTTGATCTGGCCATGCCACTAAGATAGATGGCAACACTCAGCTTCGTTTATTGACCTCAGGGTTCAAAGATGTAAAGAAGAGATTCCAAAACACGACCAGTTGCATGGTTCGAAATTAGCGCCGCGTGTAACAATTGAGGGGATGTCCCAATGACAATGATGATGTTCGGCTTAAATTACCATCAACGAGTAGCAATCAAGAAAGAAGGAGGTATGTCACAGCGGGCATATAGATTTCACAAAAAGAAATTCGCGCTGATTGATCTTTTTTCTGTGAAATGCTCAACGAAAATGTCTTTAGAAGGACGTGCCTGCCGACGCTGCCTTGCCTTGATTCTGAGAGAACACATCAAACAATCAACACTTGGAAATAGAAACTTGTCGGAACATATGCGCCTGGATCAAATTTGACGCTGTTGATTTATAAAGGTGACCAATCATGATGACCGACTATTTCTCGCTACTGACTGCCTTTTGTAACTATGTATAACTAACTTTCAATACCTAACTTAGATCAAAAGCTCCTGCGGCCATTAAATCTATTCTTAGTTACGTTTCGCACGAACGTGCACACGAAAATATCAACACAGGTGCACGAAACGAAGTGGTTACAGATATTAAGGCCGGTTTCCCCGACTATACAGTACATTTAAACTAAATCGTTTCTTTTGTCTATAGTGGAGAGAAGCTGAAAGTCATTTACCCAGTCACTCAAAGCCGCTTAAAACTTTGCTTTAGGAAAACTAGTTTGTCATGCCATGATGCTCGCCTTCGCTGTTTCTAATCCTACCCCACAGGGTACTTTAGAATCTTTTACAAGCAGGAAAACGACATTAAGTCCATTGTTTTTAGGATGCTGCAATGTTTGTTTTATCTACGTATATTTATCTGCCTTTTCGTCCTGTTATCCTTAAATGTTGCAGTGTATGGTATCTAGAACCTGTACTGCTACTAATCCCTTCCATGCCGGTGTAATATAACCACAAAAATTTGAACAACAGCTTCAATAGCAACATTCTAATATTATGTACATAAAAAAACATCATACGAAAAAAAGCGGACTAAAAATGAGTGTAAGATTTCTGTCTTCATTTCTTCAGACAAGATAAATTAAAGGCTGGCCCTGTTCTCCAACAAATCATGTCTTCTCTGGATATATTACTCTTTATCCGTTGATTTTCTGCAGTCGAAGCAAGGTTGTGAAATAGCTCATACAAATAATTGGGCTGGCGGTTCTTTCTGACCAAGCAGTACTTTTAATTAAAGTATAAAGTGATGGATTCTTCCCAATTCTCACAATGAGGAGACTAATGCGTCCTTGGAAGTTGGTTTAATCATAAACAAGCCCATATGATCCTTATTGAAAGCAAGGACTTAGTTTGAAAAGCTTATAATTATTGCACAGACTGGTCGTGAAGACGGCGGTTTACTTTTCAATCATGCTTAAATCGTTCAAGTTTTCAAATGAAAACCATGCATAATTGAGTCCCTGGGTTGTGTGAACAAATCGAAAGTATTTTTCGTTTAGAGAAGTTCTTTATCAACATTTCCGGATGCAAAGTTTCCGAGCATTTCCGCATTACGGTTGCGTATGAGGGCAGAAAGAGGCAAGAGAGCAGGTCTGGACTTGTAAAAAGAAGGAATAACGTACTAAGCAAGCTGACACATACAAAGCTAATCCATCTTCATCGTGCTGGAATGACGAAACTACACAAAACAGATGATAAGGGATTATTCCAAGCCCTGTTTAACATTAAAGTAAAACTAAGACCTCCTGTGGCCTTTTCGAACGGGAAAAAATAGCTGTTGACAACTCTAGCCAGGACCTTTAGATTACAGCACAACAGAATTCCATGCAGAGAGAAAGGAAAATGTCGTTTTACTACGCGGAAAGTCTCATACTACGACTGAAAATGTCACTCTTCGAGGAAAAAAAAAGACAAAAAAAATCTATTCACGAAGGGAGGGCAGTAAAACAAGTGCATCGTAAACATTTCGAAACTAATCAGAAATCACAAAAATCACTGGCGACAAACAATTCTCAAAAATAGAACGAACTCGAAACAAACTGCAGATATCATAAGCAAGTATCGTACCTGCCGTCTCCACAACGTTGAATTTGCGGACTTGAAGGGCAAGAACTTCCACCGCAGCTGGGATTTCGAAACACAATCGCTCGACGACTTTGCGTTCCATGCCGGCAGGTTACAGAGCACGAACTCCATGATGTCCAGGAATACCAACACGAAACTGGACAACATGTCCCAGGGCACCGAGCATTTTCTCTGGTGGGGTAACACCTTCCACCACAGAAAGCGTACCTTGTTATGGACCTGGTGCGTGTTTTAGTGCCCGCGTTTCCACAAGTCGCAGTACATCGGGACCAGCTGCTCCAATTTGTCATTGAGCAATTGCGAGGGTAACATCGCCTCCTTCTACGTCGTCTTCGACGCCAACCGTCCACCCCATGATTCAATACCAAGATATGAATGATGGCAAAGACCACCAAAGAACGAGATATAAGCATTCCTTTCGACTGAGTTGAACGCGGAGAGATAACTGCACACTCAAAGAGGTAGTGAGGCGTAGTGAGAGGTAGTGAGCACTCGCTTATTAAATGGCTTTTTTACGTCACTACATGACGTCAGTCTACGAGGCATTCAGGGTGCATGGCCGTTTTCACGAAAAGTCATTGCAGAAGGTGCACTTATGTTGCGCACGCAATGATCAAATCTCAGATTCCTGCATTCATAGTACGATTTATGGAAGCCTGACTAACTGTTGAGTCACAGCATGGCAAGACATTGCAAATGTGGACGAAGTGCGTTTTGTGTTGCAAGCACTACGCAGCAAGTACTGAGTTATGTGCTGAATAAGTTTAATAGCATATTACGTAGTAATAACCGCAAGAAGTTGAACCATATTCAACTTTTTGTAGTTCTGCGGTCTCATAACGGCAATCGTTACGGCAGCTGCAGTTATATGGAAACCATCCTTAGTTCTGCTTTCTGTTAGTTTTTCTCGTGAGTCGATGCAGACGGTTGATGTATGCTGGCAACTGAGGCAAGGATAAAACAATTGGTGAGAGTCACAGAGCGTCTTGGCTACCTTCGTGACGAGTGACTCGCGGTGAGCAACCGCGAGTCACTCGGGCTCTCTCACTCTCTCTCTCTCTCACTTAGGGCTAAATGAGATGAAAGATTAAGAACCGTTCAAACACCAGCTGGGAAATTGCCAGCCGCCTATTTCATACGACTCAACTCAATAATCTCTTGATCCTTAGCGAATGCTGCTGGCAGCAATAAAAGATGGGGCCCACAGAGAAGCTAATCTTGGAAGGAAGAACGCCAGGTTCCCTGTAGGAAAGTTCTTTTCGTTGTGATTGTGTACTAATGCATAGATTCGAGAAACCTGACGGTTCAATTTGAAAGTGTAATTTCAATTTTCAAGATTAGCCCAGTTCGCCTAAATCAAGCAGCGTTAAGATATCTACCTTTCAGGAAGTTGAAATAGAATACTAATTCAGTTTTATGGGTGACTTGAATGGCAGTTAGTTCCGTGGCTTCTGGGTGAACATTTTTTCAACAAACAACCCTCTTTCATAGTACTGACGTGTATGTTAGACGCTACTTGAAATGACCAGAGGACACTAATTTGCCACAAACAAAGCGCGATATTCAATAACGCGAGAAACTTTCTTTGTCCCGGTACAATAAATCACTCAATTAGCAATCCACTTAAGAGAAATAATTCGCCAATGATCCTGTACAACTACACTGAATAAAAACCTACACATGATGAGGAAATAAGTTTCTAATGTTGGCGACTTAAGTATTACGCCATAACTCAGACATCAAATTAGTGAAGAGAGCGAAGCCAAAGGATGTTCTTCATTGTGTTCTTTCATTTGCATGCGTCTCGCTTCTGAAGCAATAACGGTTTTCTAATAAGGTTTTCTATACCGGTAGCGTATGCATGGTTTTCTCAAAGGAAGATCCACTGTTACGTAGCTCCTCCTGGTCTACCAAGATATGTGAACAACTTCCTAACGCAGCCAAGTGAATAACCAGACACGGTTTCACGCTACTCTGGCTTAAAAAGTTTTGAACGTAGCTTACAAAACTATCGTTCATGACCCAACGTTTCGACAACCCTAATGAAGACACTAGATAGGAGTGCCGCAACCTTGGATCATGAACGGTATAGTTTTGTAAGCTATGTTCAAAACTTTTTAAGCCAGAGTAGCGTAAAACCACGTCTTTCTACCATGATATCTTAGACTACCTTCCTGGCGGAAAGGAGGTCGATGTCATTCACTTGGACTTGTCCTAAGCTTTGGATAAAGTACCTTATCATCGGCTCCTAGTTCAGCCAGCGCGTGTTGGCACCTCTATCTTCCTCCTCAATTGCTTCAGGAACTATCTTTCAAGCAAGCACCAGGGTGTCGTCCTTGACAAGTTCTCCTCAACTAACTTCCAGTAACATGTGGTGTGACAGAAGGCTTCGTACGTGGTCCGCTATAGATGCTCGTAACTGTTAATGATATGAGTGTTAAAATCAAACTATCAAGAAATTCGTAGTCCTTCGAGTGTTACTTTGCTGTGGACCGAGTCGAGCATTTCCCGACCGTTTTGTCAAAAACGTTATTCTAAAATACTGCTCCAACGTCTTTCTACACCAACGAACGTTGACCGTTAATTCAGAACATCCAGAGTCGGACAACAAACTTTGACAAAAACGTTTCTTTCACAGCAGTTATCCATCAAATAAAGACGTGTTTGGCTTGACTTGATTAGTGTCAAAACAAGGAAACTATTTCTAAATTCAACAGCTAGAAAGCCTCACGTTTACGTTAGCAAATTTAGGGTACGTTATATGTTCAGTTATTCAAAAGGTTGTGTATTTTTATTCGGAGTAATCTGAAGTTTCAACGAAGCAAAAGTGGCGAATGGATACAGAACTAACCTGCAGCCACATACAGGGGTACAACATGGATTTCCGGAAAAGGGATAAACACAATTTTACTCCGGAAAAAATCTTTCTAATAAAAAACCCATAAACGCTTGAATAAAATTATTTTTTAACACGAATATTGGTGTCATAAACGAATTTGAAATATGCAATTTTTTGTTGTACAATGGGTACTATGGGTGTATTATTTGAGTATTGGGTCCGTTGCGCCCTACCTGAGTTGCGCTCAAGACCACCAGGAGGAAATCAACTTGACGAATTTTACCGAGGGTTTCGCTACATGAAAAATGCAACATGGCCGCCCTTCAAAGTACTTGACATGTTAATAAATGCCAAAAGGAATGCAAACGTAAAGTCTTGCTCTTATGCTCTTTCAGTTGGCCTAAGAACAATTGCATACCATACGTACATAATGGGTAAACCACAAGGATACTCGAATAAACATTTACAATTACCCTGCTGTGATATTTGTTTGTTTAGAATCTAACGATGACAACAGAAGAGTGTTTACGGACACTTAAATTAAATTGTGGAAAATCCCCTAACTTATAATGCGTCTGATTAATAAATTTGGCGCCTTCTGTAATAACCTTCCATTGTCGTCCTTAAATGCTATTTCTTAAATCTATTTCAAATGAAAGCGAATAGTTTCTTGCGCACAAACTTAAAAGAAAAATTCTCTTTCTTAAATAAAATACTGATCCGCTGGTGAAGTCAAATAAAAATCATTACCGTTCATCCCCGCAGCGCTGTGTCTGACTCGAACTTGGACAGGCCTTTCCATGACACTTAGGAGGACTTCTGATTACAGGACGCCTTGTTCTGCTACCGTAGCCACAGGTCACCGAACAACTGGACCACGGAGACCAAGAAAAAGAACAGGGAATAGGACAACAAGTGTTGGGACATGAAGTAGAGTCAGTCAATGATGGGCAATATCCACCACAATGTTCGTTGACCTTTTTGTAACGACTTCTGGTCTTCCTACCACTGGACCCACAAGATGCCGAACAAGATGACCAGGCAAGCCAGCTGCTGACCTGACAATTCCTAGAAGAGCATCCACCACTACCTCCTCCTCCACAACCTAACAGGCCTTGTATTAGACCAGCTGCAATACACACCGAGAGTAAAAAACGGAGAAAATGCATGCTTTTTTCTCAAATGCGCAATCTCAAACACAACAGAGACGTACCAGAATACCACTTGTCATTTATAACCATGAGTACATACGAACTGCATCCCCCCTTCGACGGCCTCAATGATGATTGGTGGAAACTGTAATTACCCCACAGAACAAGTTTTGGCAGGTTGTACAGTTTGGTTAAGTCAGCGCTTGGTTCGAAATAAAACAACAACAAAAAATTCCTCGCTTCAGGTACTCCAACAATAATTGGTTGATGCTATCATTGTCTGAAAGAACAAGTTTGGGCAAGAAACACGGATTGTTAAGTTCGATGCTTGGGTTAGTTATAACCTCTCACCAGCTAACCATGCGAATTACTACTCCGCTTCACCAACTTAAACGGTGATCGGGAGAAACTATCAATATCCCGCGAAACAATTTCGGCAGGATGCTCTGCGAGTTGAATAAAATGCTTGGGGTCATACGGAAACAAATAATCTCGACGATGCAGTTGAAAAGAAGTGTTGACTCGATGTACTAGTATATTGAGAAGTCGTGCGTTCGAGAGGGTATACTGAAGATGTGACAACGTAAGCCGCACCGCATGAGGAGATGTATAAGGAGAAATCATACATATTGTCGGTATATATGGTCGAAACGTCACCGTAATAACAGTACGCTAATGTTAAGTAGTAATGCCTGGTAAAACGGAGTTGGATTGTACTATGAAATTGGTAGATAAACAATTCACACTGCGGCTTGCAAAGGAAATATATGTAAAGAAGAAGAACTTGCCAAGGCATGCAAGACCACATCGTCTAGGAAGATTAAAAATCTTAAGCATACAAGGACGACGATGGTGTTTAACTATGAGGCAATCAAAATTTATCCTATATTATTAAGTAACTATTTATTTGAACTGCATAATTCTTTTATTGTAAGTAAACTGATTGCCATCCAGGAATAGAAAGAGGATTTACTTGTGGGCCTAGTGTTACTACTCGAGGAAACCGGAGTACCCAGAGAAAACCTGTAGCGTTAGACAGAGTAGAATAGAACAACACTACTCTCGTATGTGACTACGGTAACGTTAGTCGGGTAACACCACAGAGCCGGGATAGACGGGCACATAGGACCCCGGACACTGTGATTTGGGGAGCGCCATATGGCACCTAGGGAAAGTTGTGTCATGATAAAGTGTAAATCAGCATCGCTTATTGAACTCTATTTAATATTACATCTGGGATATAGCTACTTCGGGCGGCGCCGGGCGGGACCGTCCGGCACTCGTGGAAATTTTTGCAATACCGCCCAGCACATTTTTATTGCAAACATAATAAAATATACAGTTTTTGTGCAGCATATTCTTGTAATCCATCATTGATTAAACTCCGAGATATACAGGCGTAAATAAGCAAAATTTCACTCCGTTCTTATCCGGCATTCCTCCACAAAGAAACGCCGCAGCAAAGTTTATTAATTTGACTTGGGAATAAGGAATAGTAGTACGAATGCGTACACCATATCACGTCTTGTGAGCATGCCGGTCTAGTTGGAGATCATGATGGAAATTAAATCTGGAATTTATTAACCGGCACTCATTTTCCGCTGGCTACATCCCTGTACATTAAATACTGTCAGTCTTATAAAGTGAAATACGGTCACATGAGCAGAGCTAGTGACAGATGTGGCTCAATCTTTCCAGGCGAATTTGTTTCCACCATCAAAATCTCTTTGATCAAAATCATCGTTGATTTCGTTCGCCTGGACAGTCGATCAAACTCCGACTCTGGGAGACTTTCGAGCGCTCACATATCACCTCAAAATTATGATGCAATTTGCTTAAGGTGGATTTTGGTCAAGTGGATTTTGATTGTGCGAACAAACTCGCTTGGATGGAAATCAAACTTAATGCGCCTATCGAATAAGTGGTGTAATAAGTACCTTGAGTGAGTGAATGATTCTTTTTAGAAACAAAGATTTAATTAAAATGCTTAGGAAAACCCAAACGCCTAAATTCTAGCCCTGCTCAAACAAAATGAAGCCATCCATGGCCATCGACACTACCAGATCCAGAGCGCGAAAATATATCTGCATTGCGATTGAGCTGATGACACGTTGAGCGGCTCTATAGCTTGTCTCAGCTTGTCGAAAAGACAATAAATTGCCAAAAAATACTGAACCATGTCATACGGAAGTTACGCCGTTTTTTCTCCAATCAGGAATGAAGAAATTACAAATCCAATAGCAAGAGATCAGTTTAAGCCTTATTTGAAATTAAAACATTAAAAAAGATAACTTGTTCTTCTAACACGAGTTAGGAACTAAGCACAGATGACAAGACTTAAAACGCATCTAGCAAAAGATTCCAAAAACCAACGGATCATCAATAGCAACTGATATGTAATGATTACGAGGATTGAGCCAAGAGCATTTGCAATCTTTACAACAGGTGGAATATCGGCATAATAGGAGGAAATCACAAAAGCCAAAAACTAATAGTTAAATATGAATCGAACTCCTATAAACAATACAAGAGACATTTATTTTCTAATCATTGATCGTACCTGCCATTACCACAGCGCTGAACTTGCGGACTTGAAGGACAAGAACTCCCGCCGCAGCTAGGAGATCTATGGACAGCAGTTCGACGGCTGCGGGTTCCGTAGCGACAAGTAGCAGAACATGAACTCCAAGACGTCCAAGAATACGAGCAAGGAACTGGACAACATGTTCCAGGACAACGAACAGTTTCCCTGGTGCTGTAACAAGTCCCCCCGCAGTAAGCATACCTTCTTATGGAGCGACGACGCGTCTTATAGCCCGAGCTCCCGCAAGTAGCAGTGCATCTGGACCAGCTGCCCCAATTGCTCATCACACAATTTGTAGGAGAGCAATACCATCGACGTCGCCTTCGTCTCCATCCGTCCACCCAGCAGTTCAACACAATGACTTGAGCGATGACTATGACCAACGTAGTACGAGATATGAGCATCCTTTTCGAAGGAGTTAAACGGAACGAAAGGACTAAGCACTCGATGAGAAGTGAGGTGCGTTCGGTCGTATTCAACGTTTAAATGACATTTTTTGACGTCACTGTATGATGTCAGTCTTTGAAGTATTTAATTCAGATTGGGTGGCCATTTTCACGAAAAGCCAATGCAGAAGGCACGCGTATGTTACGCAAGCAATGAATGAACTTCAGTTTCTTGGATATCTTGAACGATTTCACATCCTTCGTGAGGCCTGACTTATCACTGAGTCACGACCCGCACGTAAGGAGTTTAGTAAATATAAGAAATTTAGAAATAACACGTAAGAAAACAAACGGGGGAAACACGAATACAACCCTATTACGGCATGCGAGCTTTCAAAGAATGCCAGCTTGAATGTCCTGCAGTGCGGTTCTCGTGAATGCTACGACGACAAAAAGCCTTCTCAACGGGACGGACATTCCGTTTGATAGGCAATTGTGAATGATCTAAGGACATTAACAGGAACGACAATCGGTAACATTTCAAAACGACAGCATCTCTGTCCAAATATTATAGATGAACTCAGTAATACATACACCTAATCAAACGATGGCTCAGAAGGGCCATTACGATCTCAACCTTTTCCAGGCCACACTCCGAATTATTACGCGACTTATCAGCCTTTCTACTCTTCTTTATCCGTACTCTCACTTGTATCGCAACTTTAGCCGCGGGTTAAAAACGCCACTTATGGCGAGGGTTAAGGCGCCACTTATGGCGCGGGTAAAGGTGCTACTTACGGTGCGGGTTAAGGCGCTACTTACGGTGCGGGTTAAGGCGCCACTTATGGTGCGGGTAAAGGTGCTACTTACGGTGCGGGTTAAGGCGCTACTTATGGTGCGGGTTAAGGCGCCACTTATGGTGCGGGTAAAGGTGCTACTTACGGTGCGGGTTAAGGCGCTACTTATGGTGC
>JBAHVQ010186437.1:3792-15372 GCA_036872915.1 Nanipora kamurai | reverse complement strand
CTTACTAGTCCTATTATTATTATTATTATTATTATTATTATTATTATTATTATTATTATTATTATTATTATTATTATCATTATATCTGTACATGTTTTTGTATCAGTACTGATATTTGCATTTATGTAGTATTCATAGAGTATTTATAGCACAGGAAGTGACACTGTTCGTAAATAACATATCACAAGCATGCTTTGCAAAATATCATATCACAAATGTATAGCATGAGTGGTATTATGTATATCTTGCCAGTTCCAAGTGCAATTTTTCATTAACCCTTTACCTGGTAGATTTTCAAGAGGAATTCTCTTGACAAGTAAAATCATCTGGCGTAAGCCATAGTAAACTAAATAAGTTGCCAAATGGCATCTGCGCCGGTAAAGGGTCAATTCTTTGAGAAAAAGTATTGGTTTCCATTGATTCCATCTCATTTGATTTTGAGGGTCCAAAAACAGTAGTTTTCGTACAAAAATACTCAGGACTATAGAAAGTATTTAAGAAAAATCCAAAGTAATAATATGAATATTATAATTGCCATATATAGACATTATAGTGTTGTTGACATTGCTGTTAGTACAATTCTTATTACGGCAGCAATTAAAAGGAGGATGAATTACCAGGTATACTAAATCAGATTTATTGAATCATCACTTATTATTAACTAGTATGTGACTTTACAAAGTTCACTGGGGTGTATCAATACAGTACGAAGATATCACTCGCAGCAAGTGGAATTAAAAATCTCAGGTTTGATTAAATACAGGATGTAGAAACACCACAATGTTTAGTTAAATCATGCTGAGGTTTCGACTTGTTGGCTCAAGTCGCTGAAGCCTAAATTGAACATTATTACGTGAGTGGTTTACATTTCAATCGTTATTTTTACTATAATTAAATTGATTCATCGTCTTCAATGCAACAACAGTCAACACGTAGAAAGCTCAGCAATATGATTTAACTAAAAGCTATGGAGTTTCTAGAATCTTATATTTACTTTGACAATTATCACCGTGCAATCTTTCGAAGAATTAATCTCGGGTTTGCCATCCGTTCCGCTTTTGCCATCCGTTTCGCTTTTGCCATCCGTTTCGCTTTTGAAGGTCTCAAGGTACCACTATATTAGTAGAAACCAACTATTGGTCTATGACAAATCGTGCTTTCTGATTGGCTAACCTGCTAATAATCTAATAGTGATAGACCATTAGTACTGAAACAAGCCAGTTCAAATCACAGCAATGCCGGAAAACTCTCGTTTAGTTGAAGTTTCAAAGGAGTGTTTGGATAATTTGTCGTGGAAATCAATTCCAAAGAAGACTAAAAAGGCAACAAAATATAAAACGAAGGTTTTCTGTGGCGAAATTGTTTAATTTGTGCACTTTTTGTGATTCAAACTATGCTGCTTTACCTTTTTGGATAACGAAATGTTTTGCATCCCAACAACCGTGAATATTTAAATTAAGAAGCAGCCCAAAATTTAAAAAAATCTGTTCTGGTAGAAGAGATGTCAACAGACGAGCTTTATCACTGTTTCACGCGGTTTTTTGTGCTGCTACAAAACAAACCAAATCATACCTGATCAGTCTGCAAGATCAGACGCTTGACCCATGTAATCCAAGCAACAAAAAAATTTATATATTTTTATTTCTTTAGAATAACAGTTTTTTATCCCACAGGTTGGTTTCTACTAAAACAATTAGTAGATTATTTTCTCGAAATTTCTGTGATGTAAACGTTGACGAGAGCGAAGCTCGAGTTCATAATATAATTGTTCATTAGACCAGTAGGTCAGCCAATCAGAATGCACGATTTGTAATAGCCACTTGTTGATCTCTACTAATAAAGGATAGATGCACGGATAATGTGAATAAAATCCAATTCTGTTATATTGATCAATTGCAGTCATTGATCTCTGAACCCTGAAATGATAAATCAAGATCAAATTTTGAATCCAAAAATGGCGGGTACTGAGGTCACCTTCCACGTCTGCTCCAGTCCTTTTAGGGCAGAAATACGGTGACTTAGAAGCGACATGATTCGCCTTCTCTTTTTTATCCGCGCCGCTCTTTTTCACGCCGCGCAACTCTTTAGTGCTCTCCCACTGTTGCTTTGTTTTTTGTTTAGTCCCGCTATTTTTTGTAAAGCTGCGCCGTTTGTTAGGTCATGATGGTAATGGCAGACCAGACCAAAAGACCATACGTGTGCTTGACTGGCTCTTGATGGCGGCCGTGTTCTTTCCATTTTCAACAAATATAATAACAATGGGCAGGATAAAGGAGGAACCTATATCTGATATCGATCTCAAGCTTAGGCGTAGAACGAAGTATCTTTCAATTAATTCGTCCCGTTTTAATCTATCATTTTAAATTACCGGGAAATAGACTGGAATAACTCCAGCAACAGAGCACGCTAAGCTCATATGGGCTCTGAACGCCCCCAACTTGAGCGCCCTGGTTAAAAGAGCATTTCTGGCATAACCAGTATATTCAATAGTCCTCTCCTAATTTTTTAACGATGTACCAATACTCATTTTTCTGTATCTGTCCCTCATGCAAGGTTCAGTTCGTGCTGTTACCATCTCCCCTTGGCAAACCCCGGCTATTAGAATATTTGGTATTACAAAAGGCATATTGTCCATTCCCGAACATGTGTTGCATGTAATTCCTTGCATATAATTAGCAACTGCGTATAATTTCGGCAGTAGAGTTTATTATTTCAGCACTTAAGTTAAAGTCAAACTTTCTTTTTCATTTTTTTTTTTCATTTTGGTTTCTTCAGCTTTTCCGCCACCCCTTAGTCGGTTCTACTTAGTGGCTCAAACTTCTGGGGGTGAGTGAGGTAAAAGCAAGAATTGAACCGAACCATGCAGCAGTACAATGCTACATAAATATGTTGCACGCTAAGTAAGCTCTAATCGTGATTTGACTATGGATGAAATGGGAATGATCGACGTCATTTAATTTCTTAAGCCTTGGTTAACCGGCTCACGATAGTCGATGATAGTTTAAGAACTCATTTTGTCTTCTAACTGGCATCAACTATGATTAGCGCGTGGTGAAACGATGAAACTATCACCGACTATCATGGAAATTTTGAACATGCACAAAGTGAATGATTAATAATTTTTCCCGTTTGACCACGCGCTGATGATAGTTGATGATAGTTGGAAGGGATGAGCTCTTAAACCTTTATTTACCACCTTTAGATATGCATACCTACTAAACACGTTACAAGTATACGGATTTTAAAGTTCCGTCGGCAGAGAAAAGATTAAACTATCGTCGACTATCATGCACCATTTGACCAAGGCTTTGATGTCTTTCGGAGTCCTTGGCTTACCTCAAGTGACAATAAAATTTTAAGCCTTAGTCAAACAGCGCGTGATATGTGCATGGGCATCAATCCTTGGGGGATGGGGAGATATATTCCCTCCGCATTTCAGATAATTTAAGATAAAATTTATTCGAATATGATTTATTTGCTATATCTTGTTTTTTTGTTGGTCAGTGTCCCTTTCCTGTACATTCATGCATGCGACCTGGGATTGCTAGGGATCTTTGGGGATACAATAAGTAATACTACTATAAGTAATTAAATAATACTCCACTAAATCTTATATATGTGGAATGTTGTACAATATTTGCTTGTTATGCATCTGATCACCAACCGTCAGACAGTGATTTTCTTCTAATAATCCAGTTTGACATAGAAATACCTGGGCAAAACCTACTTTATAGATCTTCATATTTCAGTCGAAAGTGCACCTAAATTGCCAAAAATGCGTTTTAGAAGTTTAAAAATTAGAAAATTTTCCAGGGAAGCTCGCCCGTAGACCCTCTTAGAACGCTCGGGGCCTCCTGGTAGTAATCTAGTGGTGCGTCTGAGTACTCCACACATCCCAATTTCATTCATGGGTTTACGCCCTTGGATAGTCGATGATAGTTTCAGAACTCATTCCCCCTCTAACTTTTATCAACTATCATAAACTATGATGAGCTCGTGATAAAACGGGGAAAAACTATCATCTAATAACATAGTACATTTCTACATCCTCAACGTGAATGATAGTGCACGATAGTCGATGATAGTGCATGATAGTTTGTGGGGAACGTTAGCGAGAGTATCAACTATTATGGACTGTTATCATGCGCCGTTTGACCAAGGTTTAAAGCCTTGGGCGCGAAATAGTCAACAGTCCATGATCATGGATTAACTGGTATATTATTACTATTATTCTTACTAGATACATCGAGAAGTATTATCGATTAATGACAATCTATTAAGTGCCTGTTTCAAATACCCTTATTTTTGCATGGGCTTTGCTTTCTTAGGTTCCGTTAGCAACTGCTATCCTCCTGATTCTGCCTACCATGCCAGAGTCCAATTAGACCAGAAACTTCAAAACATTCAGAAGGGAAAAGTTCAAATTTTGCATGGACCTATCGGGACTGGTAAACGTTCGGCTGCATTGCATTTCATGGATTGTGCCAGAGAGAAATTTTCCGTGAGTTGGCGTATAGACTGCTCGAAAGATGAAAATAGTATCCACTCCTGTCTGTTTTACTTAGCTGGAATGCTGAAGGAAGAAAGTGATGAATCTTTTTCTCTGTTGTTTCAAGCCATTAAAGAGAAGGCAAAGAAAGAAAATGTTATCTTTTTGTTGGATAGTTTACAAGAAAGACGGTCTGGTTCTTGGTTACAGGAACTGTGGAAGATAAAAGATTCACTTAATATTATTGTCACAACAAACAACGCTTCTCTCGATCTCCCATTTTCAGATGTTGAAAAGATTTCCGTGAATAAATTTGACGAAGCCCAAACATTTTTGAAAGAAGCAAAAGAAGTGAGCGATGAAAATAGCGATGATGACGTCAAAGAGCTATGTGACCATTTCAGCTGGAACGTCCTTGGTCTTACAAGTGCAAAGATATACATCATGGAGATGAAGATATCCATTCAGGAATATCTTGAAATGCTGCGGGATAAAGAGGCTGCTTTGTTAGTTCGTAAAACGGAACAAGAAAAGCAAAGTACAACACTATACGCGGCTGTGCGTGCCTACTTTGAACAAATTGATAGAAATCGATTTCAAGCTGTGGCTGTAATCTCATTAATTGCACATGAGAGAATTCCTGAATTCTTGTTGAGCAATGTATTTCCTTCAAGCAGTGCTCCAGTAAAACGGGCGTATATATGTGACCTGCAGTCCAGTTTACTCCTAAAGTCGCTTGTACACATCACGAATGAACATAATGTTCGATTCTTTTCCTTTCATAAGTTCACACAAAGTGTGGTTCGTGATCTCTTGGATGAAAATCAAGATCTTCGGAAGGAGTTGATGTACAAGATGGCGGGGATCCTTGTGAAATATTTTAACAAAGATAATCGCTTCAGAAAAGATGCTTTCATGCAGAGAATCTTGGTTAATCACGCTGAGGCATTTTTGCAGCTGTGGAACGAAGATGAGATAGACGATATCACTTTAATTGTGCTGGCACGATTGTCAGAGTTGGTTGGTTTTACCTACACTCAGCGACAGCCGGTATCCGAGCATTCCTTGAAGATGCACTTCCAGCGAGCTGAAGGCTTTCTTCACCAACTCTGTGGCATAACAGCTAATGATTTTCAAGCTAAGAGTTGCCAAGAAAATGACGCCAGCTTGATCTCCTTAGGAATCCTCGATACCGATACTTCAGTTGGCCAACATCTGTTTGAAAAACTCAGCCAGAAGAGTTCACAGCTGCCCGATGCAACAGTTTATGAGCTGGCATTTTCGCGTACTATCAACTCAGAGGACCTGACTTTATTCCCTAAAGTCGTTAGAGATAATTCAAGCCTTAAGAAGAAGGCCAATTCATTCGAACCACTTTCGAATAGAGACATTGATCTTCTAATGAACAAGGGCGTGGCATACACGGTGGATGATTACCGTAAACTGCTTCTTCCAGAACTCTATGCCTCCCTTCTTTACAGCTATGGTCGCAATTATTTTTACTTAAATAAGCAGTCAATCCAACAGCCAAGTTTCTACGTCAATCGTCTCAAGTGGACTTACTGTATTTCGCGCGAAATTAGCAAGAGAATGAAACCTGGTGAAGCTGTGATGCACGAATATCTTGCACAGTCTAATGCTCTTCTTTATCTTCTGGTCAATCGAGAAGTGATTAATGAAGATGGACGTTTAAAGACTAAAGAAAAGAAGGACTATTGTCAAGATTTAAAGAATGCAGCGAAGTACTACCAAATGTTAAGCCAGAGTGAAATGAAGTTCTTTGAAATGGGCATTTTGAAGAATAACAAAGAAGATAAGCTTGGCCAGCTTGTTTGCCAATTTCACATAGTGCAGTGCTACATAAAGTTGTTGTCGCCTGAAATGACATCAGCGAACGAAGAACGAGATCAGCTCATCAGTGATGGGGTCAAACACTGTGCAATCCTTTTGAAACTGGTGGACGTCCAGACATTGCGGGGTGACAGTGGGAGAGTCACGAAAAGTCTTGAACAATTCTCGAAGTATTTGAATGTCGTTGGAGAGTTTTATTTGGCTGCCAGTTTTGACTCTTACATGTATTTGCTGCGTGCTTGGCGCATGTTTACTGATTCAGCCGCGAATAAAGAAATAAAGAAGGAGTTTCACGATCAGTTTTCTCTACAAGCTTTGATTGGCCTCGCAGATGTATTTAGTAGGCTGGGCAAACAGTGTTTTATTGCCACCCAAATTTCCATTCGTCAGCTAAGCCTTTGCAACCGCTTCAAGAACTTCCATGAGATCCTGCACCATCAACCTCAAGTCGCCGAACAAGTACTTGAAGTCAAGAAGCGTAACACAGACGCAATTGAGAAGCATTATGCAAAATTATGGCGCAGAGTAGTGGCTATGTAGTCTAGCATCAAAGGCAGATTTGCTCACTATTTAAGCACTTTGATCATTTAAAAACACTATCAAACTATTTTATTAACCTGTTATCTCAAAGATAAATTGGAAAAGATTCCAGAGAAATCTGATGGCATTTCAGGGTTCGGCACATTGCTTATCAATCTGCAATAGTGCTTTGTTTTTGTCCCATACCAATTGTCCACCAATTTATCCCATAAAAATTGTCCATCCCTAAGTCGAATCTCGGACGCCATATTTGTAGGTGAGCTCAAAAAAGTCCACCTCTTCGGAGTCAATAGGAAAGCTTCTTTTACCCCAGGTATGGGATAATAAAAAAAAAGCCACGTGATTTCGTGTGGAAATTTATAAGAAGAGTTTCCAAAACGTATTAAAACGAAACCCAACACTGTCTCGCATTTCGGACGCATTTAGCCGATTGAGCTCTAAAGGGTCAAGAGGTGGTACAATGAATCGATTTAGTTTTGTAATTTTATAAATTTTATTTTTCACTTTTTTGTTCCATTCTTTCTATATCACAACTTTATAAAATTTCTGTTAACATTTTTCATCACCTGTAATTTGTTCTGGTTAAGTTCTTATTTTTATGTATAGTACTATTAAGATTTAAATTGCTTATGACAAGTTCTGTATTACTGTGCTTATTTGGCGTTAAGTCCCAACGAGTTAACAGCGTTATCCATGCACTGAACGACCGAACTTAAATTTTATCTCCCCAGTAGAACTCACCAGTTGGCATCTCGCTTTCCAGTGAACAAAATTTAAGTTCATTTGTGCGGTGCTTGAGTAGCACAGCTCACTCGCTACAATTTACGGTCGGAAAAGCGGCCGTGTTCATTCCATATTTCAACGAATATAATAACAATGGACAGGATAAAGGAGGAAACTATATCTGAAGTCGACCTCAAGCTTAGGCGTCGAACGAAGTATTTTTCAACTGTTCCGTCTCGTTTTAATCCTTCATTTTGAATTACCGCGAGGTAGACGGGAAGAACTCCAGCAACAGAGCACACTAAGCTCATGAAAACTATTTCAATGTACACCATTTCAAATTCCTTTACAATCATTACTTATTTATTTGTTTGTTTGTTTATTTATTTAAGCATCGTAGCCTATCAAAAGAAAAAATGTTGCTTTTTATAGGGTCTTACAAATGTAAATACAAAGAATTATTAAGTAATACCTACCTACTTATATTAGATAAGAATTTACAGATATTGGAGGTAAAACTAAATCTAACTACTAATGTTTATCGGCTAAAATACATATACATTAGTTAAAAATTGCATCGTCATAAATAAGCTAAGTGGGAAAAAATATCTCTGTTATCACTTTTAATTAATTACCAATTAATTCTTGAGGTTAGATACTGCCAGGGAAGTAGTTTATATTTGATAAAGTGAAGTGTTTCAGATCTGTGCAGCTTGATAACTAAAGCTGCATTTCATAGCATTTCGTCTTGGTTTGGGCAACTTCAGCATATTAGTGTTACTGCGAAGAGTAAAAATTGATTTTCAGAGAATTTAAAAAGATCAACGATTAATTTAGGTCTATTTTTGCTTAATAAAAGTAAGTAAAGTAAAGTTCCTTTATTTATACTGGATAACCCTATCAGCTACACAGCAAAATCGAAAATTAGCGAGAGAATTCTTGTTTCAAGCAAAGAATTACTTGAAACAAGAAATTAAGTAAATCTTTCCTTAGCAAGAACATTAGTTTACTCAAAACAAGAATAAATTTACTAAACGAGAATAATTCTTGGCAATAAGATAGGTTGAAATAAGAAATCAAGTAAACTTTTTCTTAGCAAGAATAATTTACTAAAGCCAAGAATAAATTTACTTACCAAGAAAAACTCTTGGTAATAGTATTACTTGGAATAAGAAATCAAGTGAACTCTGCATGCGTAAACCAAGAATATAGATTTACTTACTCAGAAAAGTTCTTGGCAATAGCATTACGTGAAATAAGAAATCAAGTAAATATCTTCTGCAACATTAATTTGAACAGCTACAAGTTTGAAGGTGTGCATTTGTCTTTATTTGCCATCCTTTTAATGCAGTCAAAATACTAAAACCTTCCCACTTCTGCTTCAGTATAGTTCATTATGTAATACTGTATTTCTGTAGTTGATAGTTACAGAAGTGACTTTGATGTCGTTACTTTACAGCAATGTAACTATTACCAAGAAAGTCTTGTTTCACGCGAAATACATTATAGTCGACCAGACTATCAGAAGAAACAAAAAGTACAGCATCTGGAACAACCTTTCAGACACGATATGCCTGATGCACATAATCTAGTTTATAAGTTTCTAGCAGGAATGTTTCAAGATAAACAAGTCACTGACAAGCCAAATTCGCTGTTCAGCTCTCCGAAGACCGGAAGCAGAGGTTCTCCACTGACACCAACAGCAAGGAATGCCAAGGATGGCTGACTTCTAGTATTTTGTTCCATACAGCACTATCCAAGTTGTCCTGTAAGCGCTTTCCAACTGAATTCCAGGCAATAAACAAAATTCTTTGAATTTTTGCTGCAAATATCCAAGCTTCTCTGCATTTACGTCATGTAGAACTTCATACTTTTTTTCGGAAGCAAAGAATGGATGGGAACATGGACACTCTGGCATCACCAAAATTGCAGCACTCGAGAAACTGATATCGTTTAGGCAATGACAAGGGCAGGTTCTTAAAATTCTGCTTAATGGCCAGTTCTTTAAAATACCTACATAAAGTGATGGAAAACCAACCTATACAAAAATTATTCAAATAATAATGATAAGGGTAATAATTATGGTTGTCAGCCCCCAATGTTAATATTAAGGCCCTTCATTGGATGGTGAGTAGACTTGGGATAACAATGATGATGACACTTAAGAATTAAGTATTTTTAACACATGAGCTGCTGGAAAAAATAAAATAAATTTTCCCTTGCAAAGACACGTGTTTCTAATTTCATTAACCTTACTTCATATTGGACAGTTCCTTCCAGCAAGGTGTGCATGATGTCTTGAGGCAGTTGTTTGGTAACATCAAAGCTTGGTAGATGGCATAAAGCACTTCTTTTATTAATGCCATAGGTTGTGCACAATTCACTACGCACAACATCTGTTGGAGCCTTCTCTACCTTAACACACTCTCTGTCAGGTAACTTGTGTGCCAAATATTCCTCGTGCATCTTTTGAAATGCACAGTAACATCTTCTGCATTTCTAGAAATGAAGAAAGGTTGCTTTGAACGGAACTTTGGGCCCATATTGGCCAGTGTATAATAGAACATGTCCACTTTACGAGTTTCAGCATTACTTCCAAGGGGATTGCACGCCTCCAGGTCAACGGTAGAGTAATAACACTAATGCATCTGGATGTTCCTTAAAATATTCATCATTCTGATAGATGGATCCATCACAGATATAATACATAACACCTGATTCACACGACTCTGGCTTTCTGATTGTAATGACAGCTATTCTCTTGTCACTTAATAACTGTTTCAAACTTTCTAAAATGGGTATGTAAATGAAGGATTCATCCTTTTCGCTAATTACTCGCTTTTGTCCTTTCTTTTTTCTAACTAACCTTTTTCCTAGGAGCTCTTCTTTGTAATAGACATATTTAAAGGTTTTCTTGACATATGCTGCTTGCAATGCTTTAGCCTCAATACCAGAAAATGGATCTGGCACTTGATCAAATATCTACCAAAGAACAGCTTGACGATAAGGTCCACAAGACTTGATGGCAGCAATTGCTTGTTGCTTTACAGAAGTTAATACCTGATTAACCAAACAGCAAGTGCTTTCCATGATTGTATTCATTACAGTCTGGGAGGGCAAAACAAACAAATATACATCATATATATCTGGTATCTGAAAATGGGGTGCCCAGAAACGTCATGAATAGAGCTTTTTGTTTTTGATTAAATTTATATTCGGTTTTTAAATGCTTGGTGTTGGCCAGCTGTTCGAGAAAAAACATATATGGTATATGTTAATTTTTAATTTTCTCCCTTTTCCCAGTTTGCTTCTATACACTCCCCATCACCACTTACTACCATCTACAGCCAAATCTGTTTTAAGCATCCTGCTAACAGCCACATTACCGAGATTATATTGATAAATAAATGGACTTTGTTATTTTTTCAATGCTCTGTGATAGAGAATTGTTTGTACATAGTTTTAAGTTTGCTACCCCCAGCTCTTGGGATATCCTCACATTTAACCCATTCAGGACTGCCTGAGACAGTCTTTAAGGAAGGAGGTGGTTGAGGTTGGTCCCAGCAGCAATGGATAAAAAACAACTCCTTCTCCCAAGTTCAATGAGAACAACTCCACTATCATTAGTCTTCACAGCTGCATAGTCAATAATGTCATCACTCATCTTTTTCCACAAGCTTCTGAAGAGAAATGACTATGAGGGAGACCACACTACCATTAATTGTTAATAGAAAACAAATTGTGACCTTTATGCACCTGTGGTAATTTATTTCTCTCCTTAACTTTAAAGATAAATGATGCTGCACTTCTCTGTATATTAACGGAATCAATCTGTGAAATTATCAATCATTAAAATTAATAATTACAGAAAACATCAAATTTTTCCAATACCAATATTATATAAAACTATGACCAACATCTGGTTTGGCTGGTACGGAGTAACCAAGATAATTGTGCCTTATTTGCAAAAACATAGT